>CAJPEX010004241.1:0-23061 GCA_905338405.1 Notodromas monacha | reverse complement strand
GTAGCTACCAGCCAGTTGGAGCCGACTCCCAAATGACTCCCAATCACCCCAGTCAACAGCAGCTCCCAAGTATCTAGCTAACAGCCAGTTGGAGCCAACTCCCAAATGACTCCTGCACCACATGCAATCCCCCCCAAAAACAGCAACTCCCAAGTATCTAGCTATCAGCCAGTTGGAACCTACTCCAAAATGACTCCCAATCACCCCAGTTGAAAACAACTAGCTGGAAGTGTAGTAGAAATGTAGATTTGTACATCTCCATGATTTCGGGAGTTGAGTGTCAACAGGTTGGTACCTACTTGACATTTAGCTTGATCCCAACTCCTATGCTTTGGGAGTTTGAGGTTTTCCAGGGAGTTGTGGAAATCTAGAAAATGACTAGATGTATAACTAGCTATTGCCATAGCGCCCCAGCTTCCAACTCCCAACATTTTTGCTGGGTTTGATTCCCTTTCACAGAATGTTCAACTTAGAAAGGTTTGACTGTACCTGGTGAAGAAGATGATGACGTTGGCCATGATGGCAAGGGATGCACGGTCTCTAAGCCCAGGAGGAGAAGGATGATGAGCAGGAAAGTGCTACTGGGTTCAACTATTGCCACCTTCATGATGGTGTGGACTGAATTGATAGTTGAATCAGCACTGCTGTATATAGGTAAAGGTTCTATTACAAATTTGATCCAAGTAGCTGAAGGAGCACAACCTCGTCAAACGACTGCCGTCGAAATTCTGCCTTGAATGCGTCAAACTTGAGCAGCTCTCAAAGGAAACACCTTGTTAGTTTGGAACGACGACGCTGACGATGACGAGGATGGTGCAATTCCTATTTTTCCCCTTGTTTTTGAAAAGTACTTCTGTCATGAAGATTAAAATGAACCGAAGCAGAAGCGATTTGTCGTCGACTTTTCTTGCTTTCACAGCAGGAATTGCTGCGCTTTTCGCACCTACGTAAACTGCTGCTTTCTTTCTTATTGGAGACGTGGAAGTTGAAGGAAAATTGAAAACAAACTTACCAGCAGCCATGTTCTCTGGAAGACACGAGTGAAGCAGCAGTAGGGAGGGTGTATATTTTTCAAAAAGACAGACAAAGATTCCCTCCATCAACAGAAAGTACACGACACATAACGACCGAAGTGGGGATTGAATAATAATTTCTGTTGGTGCCACGCACCAGCTACGGTGCCTCATACATTACATATAAGGAGCACGACAGGTTTCTTGCGAAAATTAATTGAACATCCCACAGGATAAATGCTGTCTATCATTCCTTGAAACTGCATTTCCAGCTGGAATAAAAGAATAAGAAACAGAACACAGATCAATTAAAATAAGAAACGAATTGATGATAAAATAATGAGAGTACTGCTGTACATGAAATTCCTGCTTTCTTGTGGCTGCATCATCATGCTTTTGTTTCTTTTCTCTCAAATGTTCATGTTTTATTATTGTTTCCTTAATTTAGTGAGATGAAAGCTATAAGTGAAAATGAGTCAAATGTAGGATATGGTGTATTTTTTCAAGGCTGTGGATTCCCTCTAGCAAAAGTTAATGCAAGATGTGACTGATGTGGGTTATTGCCCAAATTTTAAGGTAATTTTTGGGAGGTTTTGGAGACAGCAGCTTAACAGGAGGAGTTACTGCAGAACAACGTTTTTTTTTTAAGTTTCCATTTGAATGATGTTTTACTTGGGACTGCAAAACAAAAACCATTTGAAAGAGAATTGCATAAGCTTTCATTTGGTATTTTTTCATTGTTTTAGCTTAATTTTTAGCAGAGATATCCTAATTCAAAAAGCAGTTAACCTGCTGACCCAACCTGCAGATTGAACATGCAAATGAAGTACTGTATGCGGTATACTTATAGTGCCCAGCATGGTTCAGTAGGGTGAATTTGCTTTCTTTTATTTAGTCCTGTCCATTGGCTGATTTTTAGTCTTTGTGTTCTTTCTGCTTGAACCGGTTGATTATTGTAAGGATGTTCAAATGTTAGCATAATTCCTAAACCATCAGTAAATATGAATTCTAGTCTATTATACTGTACTTCACATTCCTTGCACAGTAACCGGATATACTTCTAAGTGTATGCATATATCACACAAGAACATTTTTTAAAAATTGTAGGTATAACCTTCAATTAGCCTAAACTATGAATGCCATCCCTCGCTTAGATGTCGAATACGGTATGCGGGCGTGAGTTTTGATGCAGTACAGTACAGTATTATGAATGAGAAGCATGAATGAGTAATACAGTACACATTAAGTGTGAACCCTGCTCACACCAGAGTTCAGGGAGCTCTTCTATCCTTTAACTTCTCTAACGAATAGCCGTATGGCGACCTGCTGACGCTAATCCCTGCTGAACGCGGTCGTTCAGCGTAAGATCTTCCGCGAAAGATGTGAGTACTGCACGGGAGTTGCTTTGGCAATGTGCGCATGGAACTTGTGCATTCAAGGTTATGGAAGAAAACAACAGAGCGAGTTTTCAAATGTAGGACGGTGCGAATAGAAAACGTGATCGAAAGAAACATGAAGTGGTCCTTTTAGCGGAAATTGTCATATTGTTTCGGTGAATCACTAAGGAAGTCGAGAATTTTCGCAAGACTTCCACAAAGGGGAACTTTGAATGATTATCGCTTTAGTCCTTCATTTCTGTTGGTTCTCGGAGTGAATGAATGTTGTGTCTAGATTTGTTTGATGTTCAGCGACGGAATTTTGGGTGGACTCAAATTCGTCTGTCTTCAGAATTCCGGATGTGGTGTTATACTGTATTATAATTGATCGTGCATGAAGTTTTGTGTTGCCATGAGAAAATATCACTAAATCGGGATGCATATACACTCATGTGGCTGAAGATGGCTTTCGTGGGTATAGACGGTGAATGCGAATATTAATTGTGACCCGATTGTGTGGTAGTCTCGCGGTCAAGTTTTGCGTGACTGATTGAAATAGTTTCTTGCTCCTGACTGCTGTGTTGGTATCTTGTGGATCACCTTTTTTCTCGACTCATTTGTTGCGCATTACTTCAGTTTATTCCAATATTGAAGCGACAGTCCCCCTCTAGCGCTTCTGAAGACCATCTTGGCTTGAATTCCGTTGATTATAGCATACTGTTGCTCTCGAATTATGTGGAAGAAATTGCCGTAGCTTCTCCAATGTCATTCTGTCGTTCACGACATCTTGAAATAATGCATTCATGTCCTGGCTATAGAAAATATACGTTTCAAAGATTACCTTTTGATGAAGTGTTCCGCTACTTTATTTTCTGTGTTTCGGAGTCTCTGGCTTTCTATGAAGATGCTCACCGACTTGGTTGAATTCTCGATACAGTATTACCGTACTGGATTGTATTTCGATGAAATTGCGTTGACTGGCTCATCATTCACTAAAGCATCATATCGCAGTCTCGTGTACAAGTGCCCGCATTTGTCCAATGCGGAAAGGTCAGAAGGAGTATCACGAGCTGGTGTGAGAATACGTCAACTTCGGGAAATTTCTCCTATTTGATTTTCGTTTTCTTTCGAAATTATTTGTCCTTATTTTGATCTGTTTGATCTGCCGTTGGATGTATTCTTCCCACAGGTCTTAGCAATCTGTGACGTTTCCTACCGTATCTTTTCAGTGTTCCTGTTAATACAGTAGTGTGAAAGAGTGAACGTGTTTTCGTGTTCGAATCTCCGCTGGTTTGCGAAATTGTCGGTGCGTGAGCTTAGCATCTCGATGGACTTGTTTTAACCGGAAAACTATAGGTAATCCCGCGTTTGTCCAATTCTTTCACGAAGAAAAAAAAGCATGTATTTTATTGATTTGTCGTGATTTCATTTGTGAACGATTTTAAAGAAAACGTTCTGCTGCGGTTTGCATTAATTTCTATTGTCCGAGAATCCGTTCTTGGAACTTCATTCTCTACCTTTTTTATCATTTCGTCTGTGTCCTTGGACTCCAGTTTTGCTTCTTTCAATTCGTTCGTTTGGATATGAATCATATTATCATTTGGGCAATCTCGAAGATTGTATCATGAGTTATTGACCAGACTTATTTTCCGCGAGAAAAAAAATAAACATATTCTGAGAAATTTTCAGGGAAACGAACGCCAGTTTTTCCGAGAACGAGGATGTCTTAGGATCAGTGAACCTCAGGTCGAGTTCAATTTGTTCAAATTGATGCACAGTGTAAGTTTAACGATTTAATAGCCTTAATTCCTAGCGAAAAACATTTCCAACGATCGTCGCCATTGATGAGAATGTTATTTTCTAACCCTTGAACTTCTTACTTGACGAAAAGGCCTTACAGATAATTAGAAGAGGGCATCTCCTGTACGGTAATGGATATCATATTGCAAATGACGGATGTGCGTACATTTTAAGATGGGCTGAAATGAATCCACGGTCGAGTCGAAATACTGCTTTTCGGCATTTCTGACGTCATTTTTTAGTTCTGATATCTTTTGAAAATGATTTGGTCAACCGTTCATGTTGGAACATCTGCATGGATGAAATGTATTGTACGTGTACTCCAGTCGAATTTTTGTGCGCATTACCAACGGAATTCTTCATCGAATGAATTCCATGATTCTGGAAATTACTGCGTATTCCGATTTGTCAATTCTGAGATGATTCTTATCACAGTTGACGACTGACGCGAGTTTTTTTTTTATGGAATTCCCTACCAAGCAAAACGAAGATACACACACGCGTGCATTGAAGAGTTGAGTGTTCGAAAACGGTACACGGAAAATTCTCAGAAACCATGATTCAAATATCGAGTGTTGTTGCTATGGTCAGGATAAATTTGGGCCCTTGACCGTCCGCGACCCAAGGTTTCCTTCCACAGACAAATGTTCTATGCGAGTTTTATTATACAGTATCTGAGTTATGTTTTTCAGTAATTTTCGTTGGTGCCAAAAAAATTATCTAGAATTCTCCACCCTTCGTCTTCAGAATGTTCGGGTCATTCGGTGGCCAGGGTTTTTCTCGTCGCGGAGCAGAACATCGCGTTCAGTCGTTAGTTGCTTTATTCCGTGTTCTGATATTTATTCGTTCTTGTGAGAAACCCCCTTTTTTTTTTCTTCGTCTAAAATTGTGACTCAATTGACGCCGAAGAACTATTTGAACCGAGGGAGTTAGATTGAAGGTCGTGAGTTCTTTAAATTGGAAATGTTTCCAAGACTCACTCGTGATCTTCTTTTCCTGTGATCAGTGACCTTTCCGAACAATTATTTTGTAAACCGTCCGAAACTTCGTCTAACTCTGAGTAAGACAAAGTATTGTTCACTTGTAAATCTATGAATTCTCTCTGTCTTCGAAAAATTGTTGTTCAAAATATACGAGTGTTTTCAGAAGATTGGTAAGCAGCATTTTACAAGTTATGTACCATATTATTCTTTCCATCCTCATCAGACCCGCACAATAACACTGGAAGACGAAGCATGGAAACGTTTCCCACGTTCATTAGATAGAATTCCTTGTACATAACTTGAATCGGAACTGGTTCTAATTTTTTTATTCACGGAAACTTATTACGAGATGGGTTTGAACCATTCCGAATGCGCGACAGTTTGAAATTTGATCAATTTCTTCCTTTGTGGAGCGAAGTTCGATCAGTCACGCATGTAATGGTCAGTCACGATTCACGAACTGGACTACATACGTTGAGTTGCTTTCAAAACTAGAGCAGAAAAATATTTTCGCGATGTTTATAAAAACAAGTCTGTAGTTGACCGATGGAGACGTTATGAATTGTCGAACTAGAAAAATTTCGGTAGCCGCTTGGAAAAATGCCTACGTAAAGGTTTTTTTTTTTTTGGTTGTTGTTGTGACAGTGATGCATTTTGTTGAATTATTATTCGATCATTCCGCTGATGTCGGGGATTTGACGAATGATGTCGTATCAATAGCGGTGAAATGGGTGTTTGAAAAATGAACGAAGAAGAGTTTTATGTGAGATTCTCCAAGCAGTATCTTTACGACAAACACGAGAATCAGTATCTCGACTGCAGCAGCGTCGTCGCAATAGGTAAGCAATGTTTTTTTTTTTCTGAATTCACGTGAGTGTCTTCGTGATTTGATTTAGAGAATATGTAATCTTAGTTATTTATCGAAAGAACATCGGTAACAAATTTGAGAAGGGCGGTACGTGTACCAGAAATACGTACGGAGAATCAATTTCCGTAATCTTTTGAGTAGTGATGGGAAAATGGTGTGGCATTATATTCTATGGCATAATGTGCCAATTGCAATTTCAATGGTGTGTTTCGTCGTTTTTGTGCGTACTACTCGTATTTCCTCGCGTAAGACGTGCGAACTTTTTCTTGTTGTTGCCGAGAAGGATTTTTACATGATGTGAGATTATATTTTGAAACTTGTGTGGACAGAGTGAAATGTGAACAGATGCGGAAGGAGCCTATTGAGTGAACAAAGAAAGTGTTCAAATTGCAATTTCAATAGTGTTCTTCGTGGTGTTTGTGCTTGCTACTCGTATTTCCTCGCGCAAGACGCGCCAACGATTTTTGTTTTTTTTTGGCCGAGAAGGATTTTCACGTGAATCGAGACGTTCATTGAAATTTGTGTGCATAGAGGGAAACGCGAACAGATTCGGAAGAAACCTAACCAGTGAACGAAGATAGTGTTGCAAGTTCAATACTGTGCTTACTACTGGTATTTCCTCGTATTAAGACGCGCAAACTCGTGTTTTTTTTTGTTGCTGAGAAGGATTCTCAAACTGTCCCTGCTTGTATATGACGCAGTTACGCGTTTTTCTCACCACATTTCAAGAGGGAAAAGGAGCTTTCGATATATTTTGATTATTAACCGTGTCGGTTTCTGTCTCCTTGTTTGTTTCAGTTGGTCATTCCCATCCTCGGATCGTAGCATGTGCTCACCACCAATTTGGCCAAATTTGCACGGCTCCGGGATTCCTGAACAAGTGGACGTCTCTGTATTCTAAGAAATTGGTGCAGCTGTTCCCGGATTCCCTTGAAGTCTCATACTTGTGCATAAACGGTAATGTTTCGGGAATTGTATTTTCTAGTTTTCCAATTTCGTTTCCGCTTCCAACAGCTACGCATGCAGAAATATCTGTGTATATTTCATGGAACGGAATTGGCTTTAAACTCGTCGAATTCTTGGGTGAAGCATGATGAAAATCATTCACTTCTCATGCGATACGAGCGTGAGACTCGAAAAACTTGGAAGAAGAGGAGCAATTTCGGCCCATCTATTGTCTGTTTTTCCTCGTCCGCGGCTTTTTTTGTGAATTGTGTTTTATTTTATTCAGCTCAGATTCGTTTATACATGTGAAGCTGTGTAAAAAATATTTAAATCACATTTGCACCCATTGATTAGAATGTGAAGAGTGAAGTTTGAATTTCTCGCGGATGATCGTCGTCCGTGTTCCAGATCACACGAAATTGCATCTCCACTCGGATCGAATGGAATATTTTGTGCAAATTCTTTAGAGCGATGGCCTCTGATTTTTCATTTTGATTCACATCCAGTTTAAAAAACGTGGAGATTGTTTGATCGAATCTCGCCGCAGACTTGGAACGAAGGCTGCGTTTTTCTCCGATCATCAGTTGATCGAATATGAACTTGTGCTCTTTTCAAGTGTTTTCAAAGTTTCTTTATTTTTCTCTGTGTATTTTTGCAGATGCGGAAGCGAATGACCTGGCCATCCGTTTATCTAGTCAGATCACGTTTTCCAAGAACATACTCGCTTTTGCGGGTACGTTTGTGGAATTGCACCAGTTGCCGGCCACTGTGAGGCATGCCTTCGTTGTTGCCAACAGCGCGGATGGGACCGAAGATGCGTCGAAAGGTACGTGTTCTTTTCTTTTTTGTCTCTTTTTTGGATTGTCAAACTGCAGAAAAATATTGGAGTGTTGATTCCATGTGTTAGTTTTGAAGACAAAATGTGAACACCTTTTGAGTTCGTGTGCTTCAGTGAGTTCAGTCCGTTTCCGCGGTACCAGAGTTTGGTTACGAATTTTAGAGCTTGGGTGTTTTTATTTTGACGTTTTAGTTACAGTCGAACTTCAAGAAACCAGCGGGGGAAAAAGGGGTCAGGGGAAAAAAGTATGTTGGTTGGGGAGAGAGAAATGAGAATTGCAGGAAATTCAAATTGGTGACGCTGTATTCTGGGCCTCAAAATGTTTTTTAAATGAGTCGAAAGGATGTTGAATCTGGAGGCAAAGGTTCAGTTGCCCAATTGGTCTTTTGCTTGCTTGCTTTCAGATCACATCAAGTTAAAATTGTTTTCTTCTTTTTTTTTCTTTGTCATTGAAATATTTTGATTAACAATGCGGAACAGAACGTGAAACAGATGAGGGAACATAACCAAGTGCAGTATATTTTAGTCATGATATTTATACTACAGTATCAAGGCTCAACTGTGATACCAATTTTTTAGGTCTTCCAGGGGTTCTCTTTAAAAAAGATTTCCTGTTCCCCTGAATTTTAGTACAGTTCATCCATCAGTGTACAATATTTACAGAAGTACCGCATGTCCTTAAGGAAGAGATACATACCAGTTTTTTTTTTTTTATTTATTTAAAGAATCCCATTTCTGCAAAGGATAGTAACCTTATTTTCAACTTTTTCAGTGGCCAAAATTCATTTTTGAAAAACCACATAAGGTAGCTCTGTAACTCCTCAGAATTTTGTTCACTGTACTTTCGAACCTCTTCAAGTTGCACTTCAAGGAACCAGCAAAAAATTCTAATGAGGGAGGTTTTTTTTTAGCCATTTTTGGTTGGAAATGGAAAGAAAGAATTACAGAATACTGTATTAAAATTAGTGATCTTTTGGTGACTTAAACTGCAGAAAAAGTGAATTGACAGGATGCTAAACTTGGAGTTGAGGGTTAATTTGCCAAATTAAGTTGCTCACTTCTCTTTGAACACCATCAAGTCACGCTTTTTTATTGATTTTTTTTTTACTGACTAACCAAAATAATACTTTGAAAGTTTTGTGAAAGTCCAAATGAGGAAAGTTTATGAGGGAATTCAGAATGAGTCTTTTAAAAAGTTTGACATGGGAAGTTCTTGACTTGGGCTCAGGGGGATTTGCGTTATCGAGGTCCAACTGTGTGTTCTTATTTATTTATTTCGTGTTTATTTTTTATTTTTTAGGTTCTGTACCGGGTCTTCTGTGGACCATTCATTTTCTTCCGAAACCCGAAATCAGTGTATCTGAAAATCAGTTCCACGTGAATTGGGGTGAGTGCGGTTTTTTTTTTGGAGACACGATTATCATTTTGTTTAAGTATTGCGCCGGATGGTACCTTTAGACTGCGTTCTGCAGGCTGTTGAGAATTTGAAGAAGGAAGGAATCCATTTTTCCTGCTTCCTCATCGAACCATTCCTTTTCATGGACGAAGTCGGATTCCTGCAATTTCCCCAGGGGTTGCTGAAGACCATCACAAGGTTTGATCGTTTGAATCACCCTCATTTGCCACTTTTGATCAATTTTTTTTTCTCTGGGGGCCTAATTCTGAAGTGGTTTCTGAATTTTCTGTGGAAATGTTTATAAATTCTTGCGTATATTCAGATTATTTTTGTTCTTATTGGGATTGAGAAAGTTGTGATGAAAGCGCTTGGATACATTTTCTGTGGAGGAACTCGTTATTCCGAAAGGATATGCTGATGAAACCCCGCTGTCACGTAAATTAATTTTTTTCAGTTGATGTGTGTGGTAATTTTGAGTGCATGTGAGTAAGCAAACGTTTTTTGTTTGTTTTGAATTCGACGATATTCTTTTGTGGGAGGAGTCATAAGTTTTTTATTTTCCATCCACAATTGATGGAATCATTGGCGAAAATTTTTTGGAAAATTATATATATTTTTTCAACTTCATTTTTGTGGTTAAAGCAATTTTTTTTAATCATTACAATAATTTTTCAAATAATTCCGACGCTATCTGATTTGAGTTTTGCTCAATATTCGACAGAGATATAAATGCTCACCTTTTCAATGTTCAAGCTTCAGGGGTTAAGTTGCATTATCTTTGGGGGGGGGGGGAATGATGAGTTCTTCAGTTCCTCATTTCGACTGAAATTTATTTATTTATTTTAATTTCGAATTTAATGAGTCGGAAATTGAATTTGTAATAGCATAATACTGTACAGTCAAATCCTGTTGAGATTCCGCTACCTTTGATATAAAGTAGATTCTCGTCACAACGATGTTTCGTTATAACGAATAATCGTTTACAACGAAGTCATTTAATCAGGTCCTTGTCCAATAGCCACATTGTTAAATGAGTTACTCGATACATGATTTTTGCTTCGTTTTAACCGTGTTTTAATGTTTTCATTATACTTTGAAATGTAGTAATCATACAGTTCATTTTTTTCGAAAGAGTTTTGAAATTATGTGCAGTACCGTTTTTTTTTCTTTCAAAAATGGTATCTTCAATAAACCGCGAAATCCTTCTCTGAACAAATGGTTGTGTCTCATTGGTGTTCGACTGTACGGTACAACTTCAGGCGTTTTTGTTGATTAACAAACTGAATCATGGACTCGATTGGAAAAGGAGTTTTTTTTTTTAAAGTAGTGTGCAGGCGGACTTCTCTCTACAACGATCTTGTGTGTATAGCGAATTTTTTCTTCGGTCCCGTTGAGTTCACTCCCATGATGTAGGGGTTTTCTACCAACGACAAAAATTATCTCTACAGTACAACGATTATTTTTTTTCCTCGTTCTTTGAATCCACCTGTAATTTTGTGATCGTATTTCTTTTGCGTAGTTCGTTGCTGAAGGACACGAAATGCCTCACGATCGTGGACGAATCTCGGACTGGTCTCGGAAGGCTCGGCACTGGGATGTGGGCTTTCACTGACATCGGGATCCTGCCGGACCTGGTGGTAGTGGGTGTGATTTTAGGAAACGGGTTCCCACTCTCGGCTGTGCTCACGTCCCGGCAAATCGCTGCCGCGGTACCCAAGTATTATTCTACGGTATGACTTGACTATCCTTATACTGTACTTGGAATTCACTTCTGGTTTTACAGTACCGATGGTTGTCCCACTCGGACTCGGGCGCGACCTTGCTTATTTCTGGGGTAGTAGATACCACTGTGAGAAGCAATTGTAATGTAGCCCTCAATGTTGTGAGGTTCTGGGCTTTATTTGGGGGGGAGGGGGGTTTAAGTTTTTGTTTTGTTTACTGGGCTTTATTTGGGGGGGGGTTTAAGTTTTTGTTTTGTTTACTTTATGATGAGTTGAAACTTTCTGGTTAAGGCCAGTGTTCTCCACCCATGTCACAGGGAGCTAAAAAAAAGTCAGGCATTGTAAAAAATTAAATTTGTTTGTTGTTTCAAGTATTGGTTAAAACGGCGCATTTTAATTTTTACCTGGCTTTAGTTCAATTGAACTTTTTGAGCGCCTTGTGACAGGGGTCGAAAATTCTGTCGGTAACTGGAAAGTTTTCACTTGCGTAGTAAATCTAAAATTTCTTCAAAAATCTGGCGGAAAATTCCGGAACCTCACAACATCAGGGGCTACATAATTCATGATTAGAGCCCATGTGATATTCGGTTTTGTAGTGTAAGTTTTTTTTTTTTTTTAGCCCAAGAAGGAGGGTCGGATGATTGGATTTTAGGTTGATTAGATATCATTTGTATTTTCTGTTTTCCCCGAGTCTTTTTACAAAAATCATCCTGGTTTCTCTGCATCAGGCCAACATTTGTGGCTTCCATTGCATTTTATAACTGTTTGATGAACGAGTTTTCTGGTGCTTTTCATTCTGGATAATTTTTTCCTTTAGTAGATATGATGTCGTGATGCAAAGAACAGATATTAATAGTGCCTTCATGATTGCCAATGTTTTTGATCTCGTGGACTTGATCAATGTACTAGAGGTTGTTGAAATTTCTCGGAAGTCTAAAAATAAGGTCTAATTTTTTCCTTGTGCTGTACAACGTTACGTAATCCCTTTCAAAACCTTTCCGGAATACCGCATGACCCCGAGCAGGAGTAACTCTGTGACCTGTTTTCGACGTCCGACTTAGATTGGAATTCTGAGAACACTATTTCTTGAAGGATCGCATTCGTGAATTCAAAGTCTGTGGCATATGAGTGACGCACGTGCTTTGAATCAGAGTTTGTTTCGGAATGAGTGACTTTTTTTATCCGTAGGTTATCGAATGGCCCGAGAAAAAAAATAACGTTTACTCTTCCAAATTGATGACGCCTCTTTATCTCATTGAACTTCTTTCTACTGCTGCAGATAATTTAAAGGGTGTTTGAAAAAAAGACAAGTGTCCGTAAAACTGTGCGAGAGAACCTGGTAATTTTTATTTTTTGCTCTCTCAACTGACGTGGTATTAATTTTATATCCTTTAAAGATTTAAATTGAATGATTAATCAATTATCGAGAGGCAGAAATTCCTGGTGACGTATTTTTCTACGTTTTATTCTTGAAGAAGTATTTTCATTCTTTGAAATAAAAATATTTCCGATAGGCGGAGCTATCTTTGAAATACGCCTTTTATGCTTGATATTATCGCAATTGAACACTGAAATAATTCCTCAACTAATCAACATAATTTTTATTTCTCAGTTTGGCGGAAATCCGTTGTCGTGTCGAATCGGATGCGCTGTATTCGATGTGATAGACCACGAAGACATAATCAAGTCTGCGAAAGCTGTTGGAGAAACGTTGGAGAAAAATTTGGACGCAGTTGCGACGAAATTTCCGGATTACATGCATTCCTTTTTCGGACGCGGGTTGCTGTTCTGTTTGCGCTTTCACCCTGGAAATGCAGAATCGCCGTTGGCTGTGGAAGTGAACAAAAGGTCAGAATCGAAGTTCATGAAATAAAAATGGGACAATTTAAATTAAGAGGGCAGGAGTTTCAAGTGATGTTACGTGAAAAATGTTCCTGTGTGGAGCGATATTGATTTTCTCTCGACCTGAAAGTAAAACCGATCTGATCGTGGAAGCGACATCTACCCGTGCTGAAGTAAGCTACACTATCATTGAAATTGGAATAAACCGGTTGAACGGATCATCCAAATCGTGGACTTGTCCCTCATGCACGCTAATTTTATCAACTTAGATTTCGAAATTATCGATCTACTCGTCGTTCTTTCGGAAATTTGTCTTGTGTGTGTTTGTCATTCGTTGGTGTTTTTTTCTTTCTAGACTTTTCGAAGAATACAAGATCGATGTTTTTCAAAAACACGACAACGTGTTGGTGCTTCAGCCGCCGTTGTGCTTCACAGTGAGAAACGCAGAATACGTGGTTCAGTCGCTGAACTCCATTTTGACGAGCATTTCTCAGTAAGTGGGAATTTATTGTCAGTCCGAATGATAATACTGTACAGTGACTGTGTCAGTCAGTGAAGGATTTTTTCTCGAAAATCGAAGAATTTCTGTCGTTGAAAAATAATGAAATCCACTTGAGCTAACTTTTGGGCTACATTACATGTAGACTCTTTACAACGAAATGCAAGGAACCAGAAGAAATTCGTCGTTGAGAAACCCTTGTAGCATTGGGAGAGAACCCCCATGGGACAGGAAAATAATTCGTTATGCAGAGAAATTTGTTTTAGACGAGATTATTGTAGAAAGATTCAACCTGTATAAAGTATTCGTTCAGTTTTTGGAATTGGAATTTCTGAGATCAAATCCTGAACCTGGGTGTCTTTACCCATAATTGTTTTTTTTTTTTTTTGCATTTCCGATTTTCCGAGTCATTCGTAAATTAACCAGGTAGCAATTTCTATTGATCCTCATTTGGAATTAATTTTGCTGGCGTAAATTGAATTTGGCATAGTTATTTCACGAAAGTGCTTTTTAAATTTTGATCGAGTTGAGAAAAATTTTCATTTTTTCACTTTTTTTTTCTTCAAGAGCTGCTTGATTTGCTCGTTTTTCGGTCAATTTTGAAACCCCCGTATGCGGTATATTGCCGAACATTGGGCTTTTTAGATTCTTCTCGCATTCTTCATTAATGTCAAAATTTTTGCGAAGTTTTGAAAGTTATGTGATTTATTTTATTTTTTTTGCAGAGATAAATGCATGTCAAACGGAAGTCCGAAGCGGAAGGGAAAATTGGATCAGGATTCAAATCCAGGAACGAGCTTGAATAAAACAATTGAAGGAAAGTGAATCTCAGGACGCGAATGACGGGGATTTTTGTCTGCCATATTTTTGCTGGTTGAAGAGGCCTCTCTGGTGGATGAGGCCTTATTGTGTTCTTGTGGTTTCTTTTTCCTTTTAATTTTTCTCTTTCGCTAAAGCGATAAAAAAAGGGCTTTAAGGGAATAATTGGATGACGATCGTTCGCCAGTATTTTCGATGTTTGACCAATAAAAATGATGGTACATTCTGTTGATGGTGTCACTTGTGAAGTTAATTAGGATTATGTTGAGCATCCTCTTTATTGTTTCGTAGTACAGTATTAACCGTACAGTTGATTTTTTTTCTCATTATTTATTAATTAATTTCATCATGTTTTGCACGAATATTGGCGTGACGGAATCATGTCGCACGTGTACATAAACTGCAACAAAATTCAGGGACCAGAAAAAAATATTTGTGAATTTTGTTTTTGTGTATAGAACCCATGTTGAATGTGTAGAGAACCCTGTATGGGGACCAAGAAACTTTATAGTGTTACACTGTTGTTGAGAAAATTGTGGAGAGAGTCCACCCTTTACTTTAAAAATCCAGCATTCTTGGCTTTCATTATTAAAATTTTTTCAATTAATTTTTGGTTTGAAATTATCTCAAGTATAAGAGGCTATCCGTAATTTCCATTTTCTTAGTGCAAATTAATGAACAGACAATTTCTGGTACAGAGAATTTCTTTTTACAGAACCCCAGCAACAAAGAATAGCCATATGGAATGAATGTGTATGTAAAAAACAATATACCCTGTTAATTGTCTTGGACAAGATTGTTGAGTGACTTCACTTGTAGTTCCAAATAATGCTGGAGTATAGCATTAAATAGAATGCAACATTCTTTCAGAGAAGGTACTGTTTTATCAAGGTGCAGATATTGTCACAAACAATACTTGGTAGGAGCTCTTGGGTTTGTACAAGGGTTCTAGCAAAAGTTCTTGGAACAAAAATGGTGTCTGATCCAGTTGAAAAAAAGTAATCTTTAGCTGGGCAAACATATTTTTTGGCACACAAAAAAATCAGCCCTGTTTGATAATTTTTTGCAAAATTCACCCTGGCAGAGTTTTGTGTTACACTCAACAGATGAGGCACCCTAGCTGAAGTTTTTTTTTTGTGGCCCAGCTTTCCCCTCAGAATTCTTGAGATAAACTTGGCATTCTTTCTAAGGGTTGCCTCCAGGTCATCCAAGTCAATTCCCCCATTTTCATGGACAGCCGCCTTCACAGCCACCACATTGGGGCTAATGTGGTGGCTCTGAACCAATGTGGAGACTGTTTTCATGCTGTTGCCCTGTAAATTTTCAAAATGCAGAGGAAACAGGAATATGTTGTGGTTAACAGCTTATTATGTGAGGGATGATGCCAGTTCTATGGATTTTTTCATTTTATGATGGAGAAGTGATCTACTGGAAAAATTTCTTCCAAATGCATGCAGCAGGACTGCAAATTTTCGTTGAAAGGAAGGAAATAATTTTTTAAGCTTTCCATAGTTGGAATATTTGTGGTATCAAAAATGTGGACAATGGTGGAAGATTAGATCTTTTGACCAGCCAGTACTGGCCCACAGACTATCTGCGGATTCCCAAGAACTGCAGAACGGTACTTCACTAATTTTGCAAAAATTGTAATCAATAAACCATGCAGAACTTTTCAACATTTGGAAACGATGGGTGCTAGAGTGGGTGACGTAAATTTCTTACTAATCTATCATAAATTCACAATTACGTGCTGAAACCTGGGGAATATGCAGCGGGTAAAGTTAATCACGATCTTCTGTTGCAATGCCTGCATATTCACAATGCAACCTATTAATAAATTGTTTCCTGAACTTCAAAAATTATTTATCCATGGATCTGTATTGTTATGTTGGGTCTGTATATGCGAAATGAGTTTCATGTGATTGAGAATTGCATTTTTGAGGTACTGTTGTGTGGAAGGTATATTAAAATTTCCAGGCGTTCATCCCTAGCATGATATGAAGAATTTTGATTTCAGGGTGCCATGCTTGTATGCTACTATAGTCAGCATCTGATTGCCGTTCATATCGTCCACCATTGTTTCTGTCCTCCGTCCCTTTGATGCGCTGGTGGGAGCGCCTGTAAATAAAACCTGCATCCTGTTTTGACAACGCGGAAAATATGTTATAGGACGGGTAGGATTTAGTCGAAGTCGGGGGTGGTGCGACCTACACCGTCCGACTGACTGGGATTTATCTTATCTTCGCCGAATGCTACCGAAATCGTTAGTTCGTGCTTCATCTGTGCTCCGCTTGGTGCTATGCATTTTTCTACTCTGGTTGCTGTTCTTGGCAAGAATTTTTAGATGGTCCAAAGAGGAAGTGCCTGTCCCAATTATCATTGAAGTTCAGCCAGAAACCGTGAGTACAGTACTGAGCTACTATTCCGGAGGAGTATCTATATTTCGTGGGGTTGCTTTTTTAGGTCCAGGTCCAACACATGCCATTGAAATGGAATTCGAACCTTGCATTTTCGCAGTTGGTTTTTGAAGATGACATTACCTCAATCCGCCATCCCCAGGATGCTTGCATTCCTCCGCAGTCTCGTTCGACGATCCCTTTTGTTACCGTATTTGTCCCTTCTGCGCCGCTGAACGTCTTGCGCCGAAATTCTATTCGTGGAACGTGGGGAAGTTTCGGACGTCGCTCCGACATTCGTGTATTTTTTGTCATTGGTCTCGTGAGCAATGACTCTGTGCTTGATAATGTGATTGAGCAGGAAAGTCAAATATTTCGTGACGTACTGCGCCCTGAGGTTGTTGATACTTACAGTAATTTGACACGGAAAGTAGTTGCTGCCTTCGAATGGGCTGGAAATTGCTCGGTATCCGAGTTCTACCTGAAAGCGGATGATGACATGTTCATCAACATTCCTGGGCTAGTAGATTTCTTCTTAGCGCGCCGAAAATTGAAGAATGTGATCTTCGGCCGTCTGTTGACTCGACTTCACCCTGTTCGTAACAAAGAATCCAAATGGTACGTTCACTGGAGAGAATTCCGCGGAAACAAGTTTCCGAATTTCGTTACCGGACCTGCTTACGCGTTCACGTCGGATGTCCTTCCGAAACTTGTGGCCATGGCCAGAGCCACACCTTATCTGAAACTCGAAGATGTGTATGTCACTGGAGTTCTAGCTGATCGAGCAGGCATCGAACGCAGAAACGAGCGAAAGTTTGGTAACGTTAACCCGAATTTTGAAAATATGTGCGAATTCAGTCAGTTGATCAGCGTTCATGAGATGAATCGTACCCAGATGTTCCTAGCCTGGAGCATTACCATGAATATTTTTGACAATTGTCCCTGTGATGCGTGTCCATCTCCTTTCTTCCGCCGATTTCTCCCGTTTCTCAGTCTTGATTTGGAAGCCGAAGACGGAGACTGAGTTCATTCCTACTTTTTTCCTCCTGGCTCTTACGACGCGTTTGTTATTTCGGTTATGTTCTACGTTTCGAAGCTTCTGCTGATCATGCTTTTGTTCTGAATTGCTTGTCACAGGTTTCCTCCGAACTAAATCATGCGCGTTTTTCTTTGGAGTGTTCTTATCTTAGCATCGCTACTGTTCTATGTGCGAGGATTGGATGTGGAAGACGATCTTGATATCGAACCGAATGACGCTTCGGAAATCGAAGAAAATGAGGAAGAAGAGTTCGAAGTAGAAGCCAGTCCTACAAGAGGCTCTTTGGATGTTGAAACTTCGATTTTGTTCGTGAAGCCAAGCATGACAGTGGATGATCCGATTGGTGAGAACTGTGATCTTATAAATATTCCGTAATTCGCAGTTTTGCAACAGGCATGGAAATGCCGTATCTGTGATTTCCAATTATTCATGATCCATCAATCAAAGTTTGTTCACTCAGTGTAAAGTTGTAGAGCATTTATTTCGTTCTTTTCAATAGTCTCGCGAAGATATTCTGAATTTTCCTCTGGAAAATGTTCCGGATTTTGATGAATATGCAGGGCAACATCAACGAAGATCTGCTCAACCTAATATTTTCTGTCATTTTTGATAGTATTGGCACTGTATGAAATTATTAAATTTGAGTCTGTCTTGAAGTACGCTAGTATTTTACCAGCAGGAAGTATGACAGTCACTCTCTCTCGGGGTTTCTCATCAAAATCGACGGTTATTCTGTAATTCTGAAGGTTGTTCACATGCTGAAGTAGCTTGAAGCATTCTTGAACAACTTTCTTGAAAATCTCCATCATCTTTCGTTCCATTTAGAGTTGCCGGCCGGGAAATCCGTGGAAGTTCTTGTTGGATTCCACAATAAAGGAGACAAGGTGTTGTCGTTGGCAGTTTTGGATGGATCCTTGAGGTACCCCATGGATTATAATTACTTCATGCAAAACTTTTCGAGTTTGACATTGCATGACTACGACGTGGCGCCCGGAGAACAAGGATCGATATTGTACGAATTTGTTCCCGCGGAGGCCTTTGGATCGCGATCCTTTGGTTTGGCTATCGGGCTTCTTTATCACGATCAGGTACGAATTGTTTTCGAATGAAGGGTTTTATGCCCTCCCCCCAAGATGTCTGAAACTGTAGTTTGAGAGATAGACCGGAAACAGGTCAGCGACTCTGTTAGACAAGAGAATAAAGAGAAGAGACACTTTATCTCTGTGGAAAAAATGGGCACTTTCCAGTCATCTCAGTACCTACTCTGCAAGACCACACTACCATCCAGACAAATCTTTAGGACGAGTTCATAATCACAACAACCTACCAGAAACTGAATTTATTTTTCCAAATTCTGCTGAAACTGATTTTGGGAGGTGGTTAGGTCAGGTTATGTTAGTTACAAATATCTTTTAATTAACATAACCTGACCTAACCTAACTTTACCTAACCTCCTCCCAAAATCAGTTTCAGCAGAAACCAAAAGAAAGCAGAAACTGATTTTGGTAGGCGGTTAGGTGAAGTTAGGTTAGGTCAGGTTAAANTCAGGTTAAATTGGTCAGAGGGAAGGTACAGAGATAACAGGAAAGTAGGTACAGAGATAATAGGAAAGTACCAAAACTGCAATTCTCATCAGTGTGAGGTGCTCCCTCTTCTTTCTTTATTCAGGAAAGTAAGCGTTTGTAAAGATTCTTGGAATTTGGAAGAGCAAAATCACCAACACCTGTTTATTTGACATCAACCAAGGAAAAGGGAAACCATGCTGGCTTGTTTCCAAAAATTTCTGCTGAAAAACTCAATTTTTCATGGTTTCAACTGAAACTAGCCAGGTTGAGCAAATGTTGTTCTTCTCAAGCACAATGCAATATATTGATGTTAAATTCTCAAAATTTTTGCAAATATAGAGTCAAATTATCCCTTTCACAGATCCTCTCCAACTTTTCTCTGTTTGGTAGGATTAGGAGTGTGTTTTTTATTGGTGAATGATGACTAAAGGATCCTGGGATTAGGAATGTTTTCTAAATGAATCTTCAGATTGAATAAATCTTGATTGATCTTGATTTAGATAAATCTTGATTGAACCTTATGAACACTGAAAAGTGGCAAATAAAGTGTTCTGTTCATTCATTCATTCATTCATGAATCTTTCCTGTCATTCCCAGTTCCTCTATCTCATGTGTTGCTTGCATCAAGTCATACACATGTATGATTTTGTTTCACATGGGTTACGGGTGTTCATATTCCCAATTTAGTCTTTCACTTCCTTTCAAAATACATCTGGAAAGCTTTCTTCCAGAAACTCTGGAAGGAAGCTTATTTGTTATTCTTCATCAGGTTTTTAGAAGTTTCATTGCATTCTGTCTTTGTTTTAGAAACAAAAGTCATGACCATAAAATGTTGTTGAACTCCTGGTACTAGGATGATTGCCCTGGCCAACAGATTGCCATGATATCCCCTGCCCCTATTGAATTCATTGTCCCTGTCGGGTTGAACCTTTCACACACATTGTGACTGTTTTTGGTGGGTCAGGGAATACCCTTTTTTTCCTGAGTTGAAAAGAAAGTTGTTTTCTTTGAGGATAAAGTCAAATGAAAATTCGCAAAACATGGGGGTGAGGGGAAAATAGGGGGGAATTAGGATTTCATGACGCTTTCTGGAAATGAGACAAGGAATGCATAAAGAAAGGCTAAAGAGGAAGGGTTTATTTGTTGAGTGTTCAAGACTTGATTGAAGAAGGATTATTAGAGTCAACAAAATTCTTGGATTTTTTACCCACCCCCTGCAGTCATCATGAGTTACTGATGCTCAAGTTGGCTCATTTTTTGCACTTCTGCAATGGGATCAACACATATATTTTTGAAAACAGCATGGGGTTTTCCTCCCACAGAATCTCACACATGGGCTGCTCTGCCCTATTTGGCTAAAATGCTGGCACTCAGTCAATCCAAACTGCACCTGCCTAAAAAATGACAATCCTGGCTTCACCTTTGGAAGGAAAAGAACCTGTTGCTGTGCATAAGTTAATAAGCAACCACCCCCTTTAAACTGTCAAAATCCTTCTGAACAAATATTTTCATTGAATCCAGTTTGGACTGTACATCATTGCAAGCCAGGGTCATGCGATTTTCCCCTCAGGTCCACAATTTTCCATCAGTATGGAAATCAATCCTTCAATTTCCTTGGGATTCCCTAATTTCTAGAGCTCAAAATCCAATTGGGTCACTTATAAGATTCTGTGAACCCAACAGAGGCTGATCCGCCAGATCCATAATTCCATGTGTTACTCCGAATATTCCCTCTTGTCACCATTTGAAGGAAACTCTTGGCTTTCTCAGTCCACATGCAAATTGTACTGGGAAAAGTGAAGGCCAACTGTTTGCATTATGCAGAGCATCGCATGAAAACTTCGTCGTAAATGCGTTCCGGGGACCTAATGGAATTTCGCTAGCACCGGAGTAAACGCACCCGAATTTCCCAAAAGTTGGGCGAATAGTTTTCCAAGAAACCTGAGATTAATTAGAGCGCTAGTCAATACATTCCAGAGATTTCTGAGGGTGCTCCGTTTTGTTCTGAACGACGTCATATGCAAATGATGATGCGCAGATGATTAAGAAATATGACGACGGTTCTGCGGAGATAAGCCTGAACACATATTGAAAAATATTGAGAAAAGCTTCATTAGGCTGGTACAGTACTGTACTTGTGTTGCAGCTTAAAACTTTGAATATTCTCCAACTCTCTGTCACTCATCGTTCCCATTTGACGGAAGTTCAATTATCGTTCGAGTACTTTCAGATTTGTATTCGGAGAAAGTGTCCAGAGCCTGGAATTCTCGATAAATACATGTACTGGAGTACTCCAAATACTCGTCACCAGCAGTGAAAGAAGTCGTCATCAGAACCAAAAAATCCCGGAAAACGCGTTATTAATTTCCGGTTTTACCAAAAACAGAAATTCATTGTCTTTTTTCACTCTGGGAAGCGCTAAAAGGCTTTTTTCTGGCCCTCATTCAATGCATTCAACTTCAACGTTCATCTAAAAAAATCTTCTCATCATAAGAGCCACATGGCATCCGTTGCCTCCACTTCGATTGAATGTCCAGATATCGAGACAAGATTTTGCGAAGTTTGATGTCCGCATGTTGGGGTTCTAATGTGCATCAATAAAAAGTTCGCCTCACTTTTCCCCAGCAGTTCAGCGAGTTTCAGCTCAACAGCTGAGCAGCAAAAATGAGATTTCCAGGGAAATATACCCTTCAACTACGTCAGGTTACTTTTCGGGGGAACTTCCGAAGCTTTTCCGGGAACTCCGACGATGCGAAAGCATTTCGGGCAAAATCCCCGACGGAGACTTCCGAGTACCGCGCGTTCGAGATTCGCGGAAGGCTTTCCTTGCATAAATGGATGACCCGGTTGTTTCATCATTTCGATTTAAGTCGACTGCTTCTTAAGCCTCGTTCTCGGGACTGCTTTCCGAACATTGGGATGTCCCGCGCCTATTTTAGTGACAAAGTTCCTTGGAATTTCAAAATTCAAAGGAACACTACGGCAGGAAAAAAAATCTGGCCTCTTGGAGTACCGCCTCTGAATGTTGATTTTTTTTTCAGCTTTCAAGTACCAGGGATGATGGATGAATCTGGAATTTCTGTTGAGTTATCAAAGACAGAACCGTGGGGACCCGAAATGTGGATGTAATTTCTGCTTGGACCTTGTCCATGTGTCCAAGCATCCCTATATGTTGAATCACATTTTCCCTCAGACTTCAATGGGAACGCATTCAATTGGTTCAGATGTTCATCAAAAATTAATAATGAAGTCCCTGAAACTTGAATTTTTTAAACGTCCAGATACAGAATATAATATCTGTGCAGAAGAAACCTGCACAGAATATGATCAATCAACCTCAGAATACCATGCAGAATCTGATATTTTAGCATCAGAATGAGTTTGAGAAGCAAAGAACAAGAACAAGTCTAGGTATGCTATGCACATTTGATTACAAAAGTACACAATTTGTCCATTCTTATACAGTAATGCGTTAGATTAATTTTGTAATGAAGTGCATTTTTAATTTTTGGGAATACAAATATCTCAATTTGTTTGAAAGATATCAAAATGAATAATTTTTCCATTTTTCTAAAATGTTTTGGATGCGTCTGCATGTTGAGGCATTGTCCAAATGTTTAGGCATATTTTTTTGTTTGCTTTAAGCGTTGCCAAGTCAAATCATCCATCCATTGGTGTTCCACCAAGTATATTAACCGCATTAATCTGCACCATTTGAAATATTATAGTTCTTACCCATCCAGGAGCGCTTCAGGTATGGTTTCTGAGAAATGATTCTCATCTGTACTTAACCAATAATTTTTCCTGCAATCCTCCTCAAAGTATATGTTTACTTTGTATACCTCAAAATATTATATTTTCCTTGAAACAATATTCAATATTATTATTTATTGCAGATTTTAAACTGCATTAAAAATATTCCAGATGCAAGAGACATCTGAGTGCTGAGGCAGTTACCCAG
>CAJPEX010004240.1:0-23092 GCA_905338405.1 Notodromas monacha | reverse complement strand
CATTTTTTCTTCCCCCCCCCCCCCACCCCATTGTTTCCATCCTTTTTAAATTTCAGGTCATGCGTAATTTCACACCCGCATTCCGCGCATGAAACTTCATGTGCGGAGAAAGAATTTTTGTTTCACGTTCAGGTGAAAATAATCACGGTTCAAACTCTGGAAATATAGAATGCCATTTTTTTAATTTTTGGATTTCGTGCCATTCTGTAAATGCAAATAAGAAAAAAAAATTCAAGCAATTTGGTTTCACGCATGGCATCAACTAATACAAGAGACCACAAGGAATTCGATCATATTTTTCGTAGAAAAAAAATCAATGAAAATTGACATTATACCCTGGAAAAAAAAGTGGAGTAAACGCCGCTGACCGAAATAATTTTGAGTGAAATGAAACTGACTTTTCATGAAAAAGAAACAAAATAAACAAGACACAATGCCTCGGATCAACGGAAACTGGTTTACCATGAGAATTTCAGGGATTATATTTCAATTATTTCAAACACAAAATCACTCGGAATTCATACACCGAAACACACAACAAAAAAAGCACTGAACAACAGGTAGTGAGAAATGTTATTCTTAAGAGTATAAAAAAAGATTTTTCAGCAGACTGAGAAAATCTGACTCGTCTCATCATATCAGCATTTGTTTTTTGTTGTTGTAGTTTTGAGCATCTCTTTCCGAGAAAACAAAGAAAAAACTATGCAATTTATTAGGCTCAAAATAATGTGCATCGATATTATTTGTGGAACACCCTCCAACTGATCTTGACAATATTCGCAGAATACCAAAAAATAATAATAATGCTTTTTCTCGCACACAATCCAATTTTTTTAAACATGGATTCTAGGATATCAGACAAGAGTTTTCATTCACAAATTAGGCAGTATTCTCTGAATGGAAAGCTTCAGAAGCCAAATTTTTTGCATGGGATAAACAATGTTTTTTATTTTTATTTTCCTATAGCGCACAAAGCAATTTCTTTTTTTTTACACCCGTCTTCTAGGATATCAGAAAAGAAAAGAGTTTTCTTTCACAAATTTGACATCGTTCTTTAACTCAGAACTACCATAAGTAATAATTTTTTTCAAGGTCCCTATGTACTGTAATTCAACTTTGAACCAGAAGATGAAAAAAAAAAATTCCATCTGGGGATTAGTCATTTTCCTTACTCATATCGTTGTGGCTCACTATTTGTCCTTGCAAAAGGCAGAAAGGTTTTGCCAAGGGTAACTGACACTTCGCTTCCTTTTGCGGTTTCGAGCACAAAAATAATTCGTCGAACAAACCACCCCTCCCACTGAGTCCCAACAAGATTTCGCAGAATCCGTGGGATGCAAATAATCTCTCTTTTGGCAATTGTCTCGTCGCTCACAATAAAATAATGCTTTTTTTTTTCAATGCTCTTTTTTTTTATTTTTTGAATGCAAGGGATCGGCCGTTCCTTTCCGAGAACTTAGGGCTGAACATCATTATGTTCAGGACCAAAGAAAAAAAAAAGGTGCACTCACTCAAGAAATAATAACAGTTAGGTACACCTTTTTCTGGTACAGTAAGTTTGTTCCCAGAAATATCTCAAGACAAAATTCTGGATAACCCAGATAATAACACATAGGTTTCTTACATCTTTCGACCAAGAAAGATCCAACATTAAAAAATTAATTCGGAGAATATTTACTCGATAAAAAAATTTCAATTTAAGCGGAAATTTTTTCGTAGAACAAAGAAACGACCTTGGTCAAAATAAAATGAAAGCCAGGCAAACAAACAAAAAAATCAGAGCATTATCAGCTGTAACAAACTGCAATAAATAAATTTTACAAAAACCACATCAAATAAAACGGAATTAGTTGAAACCATATGTTACAAAAAATATTATTTCATGCATTTGATCAGTTCACGTATCAAATTGATTCAGTTGAATCCGACGAAAAAATCAAAATAATAAGTTTAAATAAAATCAAGCTTTATTTTCAATACCGTAAATTTTCAGAAAGAGTGAAAATTAATCCAGACTGAAAACCTTGAAATGCTTCAAATTCCCAAAAAATAGTAAGTTTAAATATAATCAAGCTTTGTTTTCAATACCGTAAATTTTCAGAAAGAGTGAAACTTAATCCAGACTGAAAACCTTGAAAAGCTTCAAATTCCCCTTTTTGAAATAAATCTAAATACAAGAACGAGGAGAAGAAAAAAACAGTGCGATTTGATCTACTTTCAGACATTAAGACAATTCACAATCATGAAAAATTCAGCGTCATGGTCAATCATTAGCTTGAACATTATTTACCATCACTTCAAGTTTCTGGTTTTCAGAAAACACAGCCTCAAGTCCAAATAATCTAGTTAACCTCATTCCAAATTTTTTTTCACCATGCCATAATTAGTGTATTCAGCATATTCCGATTGGAGGCGTGTCTTAGTAATGAGCACTAATTTAATTCCGAAGTAATTTATACAATTAGGCCTTTCTTAATTCCGGAGAAACACGACACTTGCTTCACACAAATCCAGTTTTGCTCTTCTCGCGTCGCGTAGTACAGGAAATGAACTCGGAACCCGAAGATCATCCACCAATAATAGAATCAAGTGAAAGTTCCGATCAGTATTTCAAATTAATTTTGTTTTCCTAAACGACGAATAAAACCGCTTTCGCCGAGAAACGAGAGCTTGAATGTAAGGTACTGTTCAGGAATAACACAGACCGTCTCTGCTTCTGACAACGCCGAAGACAAATAGATGCGGGTGCTGCGGGACAGGAACCCCCTCAACTGAACCTTGCACAACTGAGAGTAACCCAACTGAGCGTCTTTGCAAATACAGTATTTCAGAATAAAAGGTAATAAACATACAGTACTGTTATATAATTTATTACAACAATTTATTGGAACGATGAAAATAATTCGAGCAAAAGCAAAAAAATTATTATTTAGAGCATGGTAATTAAATTAATTCTCACATTAATTCAATGTTTCTGTGTGAAATGAAAGCAGAAGAAACCAATTGGCTAATATTTTCACATCCACCAAAAAGATAGAAAATCATTTATTTGTCATTTTCAAATTCAAAAAAATGTATTTCATGTATCTGCTCTTTGCACAGTTGAACCTTGTCAAGTCAACCCTATTTGAGTTGAATTTTTTTTCAATTCCCTGTCTGAATTCCCTTGGAAACAATCATGGATTGAAAACCTCTCTAATTCAAAGGGGTTTCCTATCAAACCTACATATAACTGAAGTTTTCTGAGGCCTTATGGCTCTTATTTTCTTAACAAAGGAAAAAATCAATAAAAATTGACTTTGATGTAATTTGAACAGAAGTGAAAGAATGATTGGGCAAATGAACCCTTGATGCATCCATCTGCATCCTGTCATCTCATGTAAGAAGTAATTTAAGGATCAGAATATTACCAGTAAAAATTTCTGGCAATTTTTCTACCTTTCCCACAATTAAAATGCTTGTTTCCTAACTCCAAATCTCCTTAGCTCAAAACCTCCCTAAGTTAATTTTTTGCAGGTCCCTTGAAATTCAACTTGGAGAGGTTTGATCATTCGTGGCAACAGAAAGAAATGAATTTCCCATGATTAAAAGCAACCAAATCATTATGATGCTCAATCCTACTCATTGTTCTATCTTCTCCAAACTTTCATCAAAACTAACTGAAGATAATTCAACGGAAAGAGATTTTGTATTTCCAGATGTTCAAGTTAGCAAGGTTCATTTGCATAGTGATGATACAAAACTGTTCATCAATTCTTAAACAAATGCAGTGGAACCTTGCAGTACAAACTTTCTGTAGAACAAACATTTGTGGTTCAATTTTTTACTTTGGCCTTTCAATAAACAGAAAAATGAATTCTTCAAAAAGTGTGATTTGCATAAAGAAAAATTGTAGAAAAAATAGCCTTTAAAAAAAATTAGGCATTTTGTACAAGTTACAACAGTATTCTGCTCATCCAGCTGATGCTCAATTTAATGGCGCTCAGCTGTCCCAGAGCTCTTTTGACCTTACACCCAGTGTACATCACCGTACAGATTCCCAACCCCAGTTTTTCCCCCTCACCTTCTCCCCCATATAGGAGAAGGAGAAGCACACAGAGACTAAAAATGAGTCTTCCCTCTCTTCCTCAGGCACAATATGTGCACTCACCACAGAAAGAACTACTGCACTGAGAAAGAGAAAGATGGGAACTGGGAAGCTGCTGCTTTTCTTCTCACCAGTGACCCAATAAGGAAAGCACACACCCAATGTGCCAAAAAAATAAAATAAAAAGGGCACTCACCAGCAAGGGCCTTCCTAAAAATTATACAAAAAGCAGATTAACATCTATGAAGTTTACTACTGTACAGACTTGTTCACAAAATGCTATTGCAGACAGTACACAGATTAAGTTATGGGCCAGATTGAGGTGACCCTCGAAAAGCAATCCTCTCCATTCCATGACAAAGGATGGGTATTTTTGTCTGCAGGTTCTTCTGGGTTTGCCCACAGGTCGCACACAAAAACAGTCTTAACTTAACTGAGGAGCCCTAGTTCAAGATTGTGCACAAGAATTGAATCCTACTTCTTTCAAAGTCATCAAATGCAATGTGGTAAGAATTTCAACCACAAAGGATTTTTCTTCATTTCTTGCTACAGGAAAAAAAACAGGGACTTCTTCCTTACTTAAGCTATAGTTCAAGTTTTCACTTCAGCCTTGGGAACCAACTTTGCAAAAATTTCCTGGCTGTCACAAACACATAATCTAGAATTCCAGATAATGTACTGCAACATCATTTATTTGCTCTACACTTGTAGAGGATATGAATAAATGTCACACTCCAATGAATTCCCTTTCATTTTCTCGCCTAACATCAAATAAAAAATCTCATAACGATCATCACTAGATCTTGTACAAATTACAATGTTAAATTACAGACGCACGTAAAAAAAATTCTGATATAAGGAAAAAAAGTTCTTCTCTTTTTTTTTTTGGTTTGCGTGAAATAAAAACTTACATAATCTTCAACGCGCCTTATTAATCAATAGTAAAATTAAAAATTACTGTAACGCGAAACCACTCAAGTGAAACACGGCCTACACGGGTTATTTGGATTACTTCTTGCATTGCTTGATGTAAAATAAAAATAAAAATCGACATAGTTTTTAAAACTCGATGCGGATTCTAATTTAGACACATGAAAAATATTTTTAAAATTCTCCATCGTCACGAAAAAGCGCGCATCTTTCTTCACTCTCGAGTAAAATAAAACTTTCGGTCGTTGTAATGACACTAGGTTGAATACACCGGATTTCCCAAGTTCACATCAAACATAAACACAGTCTTTTCTTTTATCACTCTTGTTTCTAGAATAAAACTTTTGGTCGTTGTAGTGACACTAGGTTAAATACACAAGTTTACATCAAACAAAGACACTGATGTGACATCTGAAGGCGGGAAAAAAAACTGGACAGTTTTTTCCCCCTATCCCACACAAGCGAAACCACAGAATACAAAGACACCACCGTGACACCACTTGCGTGTAACTCCGTTCACTGCGACACACATACTAAGAGAGGGGGGAAGAAGAAGGTCGGGGAGATACTAACTGCACCAAACGCAGTAACTACACTGGGGAAACCTGGGAATTAATGAAGTTCCACCATCACATGCACGTACAAGGGTTCGTTCATAAGTTTTACCCATTGAATGAATAGTGCTTCCCTTCCATAGATTCTTGCTGGATGAGAGTTTCAAAAAATAACAATCCAGTTTATTCTTCAAAAGTATTCCACAAGTAGAGGTTGGAAAAATATAATGCAGATAAAAAAAATAAGCACTGAATCAATTCAATGAGAGGAAATACAGGTTTTGCTCAAACACTCCCATATCTAATGAGTGCTAGAAAATGTTTCAAATACAGATGAACCTCTCTAAGTCAAATTTCTAGGGACCAGGAAAAAAATTCAAATTAGGGAGGTTTTGATTTTTTCATTTTTTGCGTAAAGGAAACATTTTTGCTTCAAGGAAAAGTAAAAATATTGCGGGAAATTGTAAATTGAGGATATTTTGGGCCTAAACTTGCTTCTTATTGAGTTTACAGCTTGCTGAAATTGGAGACAGGGGTTCATTTGTTGAATTAGTCTTTCACTTCATTTCAAGATGCATAAAATCAATTGTTTTATCAATTTTCTTGCTCATATTATAGTAAATAATAACCAAAAGGCCTCCAAAAATTCAACTTACAAAGGTTTGGGAGAAAAATACTTTGGGTTAGGGAAGTTTTTAATGCACTATTTCTAAGGGAGTTCAGACAGGGACTTGAAAAAAATTTGAGTTAGGGAGGTATTTGACTTAGCAAAGTTCAACTGTAATTCAAGCATTTTTAGGTACAATTGCTCAGATAGGATATCCATGTTCTGATCTAGAACAGAGATGGTCACAAAGTTCTTCAAGTAACATCTGGTATTAATTAACCTTGAAAAGATGGAAGTATGTTTGTGCCACATTGAAAAATAAATAAATAAAACAAGATTCAGCAAGGATTGTCAAGAGATTAATCAAATGGCAGAAACAAGAGAAGTCTCCCCAGCAAATTTCACAAAAAATCAGAGACAGGGACAAAATTGGTTTATCAGGAGTGTCCTGAAGTCAAAATGTCCTCCAAATGAAGTACAGTGAGACCCCCACATGCAGACACCTCAACCTGCGGATAATTTGACATTGGGACACTTATTTAATAATAATAAATTACTTACAAAGGCCCAACATGAGGACACTGACTCAACATAGGGACATTTTGTTATAAAATTGCAAATACATTTCAGGCCAAATTACAAGACACAGATATTTCAACCCTAAAATTGATGTAAGAAATGTTGTTGGGCATTTCTTTCACCAATATACCATCCATTTAGCTAATTAAAAAAATTATCTCCAGCAAAGAGGGACTTCCTTCTCTCTTTTTCACTTGAATATTATTTTTACAGAGAATACCAACATTTCTATGTCCTGTACAGAGGTATCAGTATTCAATTCCCCAAATGTCCATATTGTGTTGAAATATATTGATAGGAATCAGTTTAAATTTTTATTTTCATGAAATTTTGGTGAATATTTTGTAAATAAAACACCAATTAAAAATTATATAATTTAAGCGTACTGGAAAATGAGACTTGACTTGGGGACATTTCGACTTGGGGACACTCTTGATGCACCAATTACTTCCGCATCTCGGGGTCTCACTGCATAATTTTTCCCTCACTCATCTGACGGAACTTTTCGAATCATCCCTCCTACTTACTGTATATGGAGCGGGAAAAGACGTTGCTATGCTGAGGGAGAATATAAGAGGGGGAAAATAATAAAAAGAAAAAATTTCCGGGCCCCGGAGAAAAATAAAAGCACTTTCACTCTGTCGGCTGGTTTGATGGGTTTTCTTCCTTCCCCCCGGCGGGAAGGGGCCCGTGGATTCCGGGAAAAAAAATAAAAATAACGAAACCCGGTGGAACAAGCATAACACAATTTTCACCTGGGTGTAAAGTTACCAACAGTTAAGTTACAGCTAACAACTGCAGATCAGTATCTTAAATATATGTCCATTTAATTATGCATTTCCCACGTCCTATGATCTATAAAAAAAATATGTTCCCGAGTTTTTAATCTGCTGATTTTTTAAACTTTTCGCGGGAATCGAAAGAATTATTTCTTCCATGTGAAAACAAGAAACGTTGGTCATCCAGACTCACATTAATAGCCATGATTCAACGCTATTTTAATACAAGGAACATGAAATTCCCTCGTGAAACAAAAACTCGTAAAACAAACCTGGTCACATATTACGAACTTTCTTGGAAACTACAGAAGCATCTCGTTATAACGAATTATTTTTTCCTGGGATCCTGTAGTTTATGTGTAATGCTAATTGAATACCGATATTCTTGATTTTTCGCTATATGAAAAATGCGTTTCCACGTCCGAAAAAAAAGATGCAGATTTTTATTTTGCACAAGCACAGTTGCATGAAATATTAATTTGCTTTCAGGGTCATTCAAATTCACTCATTTTCACTGCTATTAATTTATTGTGTGTGCGAAGTTCGTAGACTTCCGTGAGGATTTTATTGAGAGAATTTTGCCTGGAAACCTTGCTGAAAATTGACGAAAGTTGCAAAAAATGCGCGTGACCAAAACTCACTCATGAAGTTATCCACATTCAATTTCAGCATTAGTACAGATTTGTAGAACCCAATTTTTAACGGCAAACGCCTTCCACACACTTGTTCACTAGCACTGACACGTGAAAAACACGAAATTCACTATAAGAGACATGACTGTAATTTTCGTGTTGTGCGTGAAGTAAAGATTTTTAATGAACAAAATGAATTACGAAATTTTTTAAATTGGAAAATCATCCCAATTCCGCATGTTTTCTGTTCTTGTCGACTGAAGTTTTCCAATCGTATCTAAAAATGGACGTTTCATCTCAAGATGCAATCTTAAAATCTTCAAAATGACGGAAAAGATAAGAAAAATGTTTAAAGATAACATTTAGCGTACGATGACACGCTAAAAATATTGTAATCGTGACATTTTTATATGGTACACGAAAATGTACAATTTTATTTTTTTCAAGTTCACACTGACGAAAATAATTATCTTGATCAATTCAATAAAAACTGAAATGAAAACTGGAAAAAAGCAATAGTTCATAAGCTTAAAGAAAAAAAAAGACGTCTTTCATGTTATTGGAGAATTTATCGGGTTCAGGAACTTCCAAAAAAATATTATTTGTTATTTTGGGGAAACGGGATCCATTGTAAACAACCGACTTCACCAACTTTCCAGAACTGAAAGAAACCTCTGTGATGCTGTTTTTTTCCGGATCACCGACTTGAAAAACTTTGAAATATTGAATGACGTCTTTGATGCTACAAAAATAGCTTCATCAACAACTTCCAACAATTTTCATTCGAACTTCTGGAATATTTTTTTCGAATAACGGAACTAAAATAAAAATTTAAAAATCTCACACCTAATGAACACACTTCCAATGAATGATGTACAAACTTCAAGGCAATTAAAGTTGCTCTGAAGTTTTAAAAAAAATTCAAGATAAGCCCAATTTCCGGGAGGCAAAATCAAAAAGATACGGATAATGCTAATTTTTTCTTTCGAACTGAGAATCACATGATGTGAAAAACATTTTCGACTCAATTTTCCATCACAAGCACTTCTCAGCATAAATTCTTCATCAAATACTGTCAATGGACAGAGAATCAAAAATGTCCATCTTTGAATTTTAAAATATCAGCTCTTCACCAAACTTCGCTTGGCCAGAACTTGAGTTTCAGTTTTCTACATCACTTCAAGGTTAGATATATATTTTTAAAAATTTTCATTTAATACAATAGTCATAAATTTGGACATTCCTTCGCATACGAAGTCCAAGTCAATTTTCCATTCTTCCTGTTTTCGTTTTAAAAAAAAGAGACCTTCAAATAGATCCAATCGTTTTTCACTGGAAGTCAACAATGGTGAAAATATCTCGGAAAAATCGCTCCACACCGAGAGTAAACGAACAGATGATTCCTCCTTTCACTGGGAATTCTCTGGCTATTTTTTTTCTTCTTCTTCATTTCAGATCAAATAGGCGGGAAAGTGTTTCCCGGGCTAGGCTACAGAAATCTAAAGAGAAAGACGAAATTCGAAATATAGAAGCGGCCCGATCGAAACCCGATGCGAGAGAGAACAAACGTTTCCTGTGGAAAAAACTCCAGGTTCCGCTTTCAAATCCGGTCCGGATTTTCCTCCTCCTCATCCCCCCCACGCCCCAAAAGAAGAAATTCCGGGTTCGTTTCCCAACGCCCAAACGAATTCTCAACCAGGCCATTCACGAAACAGGAACTGGTGAGTAAAATACAGTACTTCACAACTTCCGTCTGCACATTTTTTTTTACCACAAAAAAATAATTTTGGGGAAAATTATCGCAAAATGAAGCCAAAAAAGAATCTGACAGAAATGCAGTGAACTAAACAGATTCAAATTACAAAAACATAGTAAAATATTTATTTTGAGTTAGGAAAATTACACTGGTGCCCTGTTTGACTGGTAGACAGTTACCCTAGCAGAAAGCATGTAAATCAAAAATATATTTACTGGAAGTACTGTAATAAGACATAAAAATGTTGAAGACAGCAGCATCCTTCACTGAAACTCAAAAATTGAATTGCAAAATACTGTAAAATCGCATTACAACAAACTCATGGGGACTGCTGAAAAAACTTTCTTATAACAGTTAATTTGTTATAACCAGATTTTCAAAATTATTGACTGCTTGGAAAATTTTCTTTAAATTAGATCTGCATGCATTCAACATCTTCCTCTTGCAGCTTTTCAGATGTTTTCAGCATTTATAAAACTGTGATACTGTATTAAAAATAATTTTAAATGATACTAACAAAAATTTCCTCTGCATAACACATAAACACTAGCACTTTCTGTTGACTTTATGATTTTTTGTTATGCTTACAAAATTGTCATACTGACATTTGGTATAACAAGACTTTACTTTATTGTATTCCAATTTTTAAAATAAACAAAAAGCTCAAAACTGTTACAAGGCACAAAAACAACAGGAACATTTTAAGTATCTCTGAAATTAAAAGTTAACAAAAATTGAAACTGACTGACTACTCAATCAATATTCAATTATATTGAGGCGACATCTGTCCCCAATACACTTTCACTGAGTCAAAATTCTCTCACACTCATTCAATTTTCAAGCACAATTTCTCAACACTCAAATCGCCCAAACGAAAATTACATAAAAAAACGATTGTAAAATCGACAATCTGATTGCTAAAATAAAAAACTGGCACATACTTCTCGGAAAAAAAATCTCCCCCAGAATCCACCAAATTTGAAAAACGCCCGTCACTCAGAATCGTCACTCACTAATCATAATCCCACCAAGCTATTCAGTCAACATTTTTTTCTCAATTCAAACCGCAGCCGGCGATTTGGCATGCAAAATCACAAACGCGATTTTATCAGCCATCCGAATATGCAATCACCATCGCGATAAGATGGGCAATACACACAGCAAAACAACCAAGAATCTTCAATAAGCCGACTTCCTTCGAAGTCCCCAATGCCTGGGGGCACTCGATAAAAATCGCATAGGGAATCCATCAATTTTCTCCACGCAACCCCGGAAGCTCTGATTTATAAGGTTTAACGATATTCTATAGGCTGAAGCATTACAGATACGAAGAGAAGCGATAAAAATCAATTCTTTGTCGCGTCGACGAACTTTCTGGAATTTTTTCAATGTATCAACCATCATACTTTCTGGGTGTTGCGCAATTCAAGGGGAATACTACATTCTCATGACGTCCTGAAAATCTATTTGAATATATTAAATCACATTCTACATGGCAGCAAGTTAATTTTCTCGGCCTGAAGGAACTAAGCTACTCGGACTTTGTCATTCTGACTTGTTTCCAATGCTTGACAGGCGCAAAATCTTGTCTCAGGTCTTCAATACAATTGAACCTTTGTAAGTCAAATTTCTACCAACCAGGAAAAACATTTGACTTAGAGAGGTTTTCAGTTAAGGAAACAAACAATTTTTTGTGAGGAGAAGTAAAAAAAAAGTGTGGGAAATCATAAATGAAGATATTCTGGGCCTAAACTTGCTCCTTAATGAGTTTACACCTTGCTGAACTTTGAGGCAGGGGTTCATTGGCTATATTTGTCTTTCACTTCCTTTCAAGATGAATCAAATCATTCGTTTTAATCATTTTCTCTTTCATATTTCAATGAAATAATAACCAGAAGGACTCAGAAAATTTGACTTACAGAGGTTTAAGAGAAAAAGACTTGGAGTTAGTGAGGTTCTTATTGTATTGATTCTAAGGGAATTCAGACATGGACTTGAAAAATTCAACTTGGGTACTTTCCTGTTATCTCAGTACCTACTTTCTGTGCACCTACCAGAAACTATGAATTTCATTTTTCCGCATTCTGCTGAAACTGATTTTGGGAGGCGGTTAGGTAAAGTTAGCTTAGGTCAGGTTATGTTAGTTACAAATATCTTTCAATTAACATAATCTGACCTAACCTAACAAATACTGAATTCACGAGACAAAGAAAAATGGGTACTGAGATAACAGGAAAGTACCAGAAATTGCATATGCAATGTTCTTGCCATGAATGTACAAATAATCCTCAAATATTTCTTAGAACATGAATTATATAGAATTTTGTCTCTGGGGTACCTGTCTTGAACCCTTATCCAATCCCTTGCACAAGAAACCCATTTATTTTAAATACTGAAATTAATCAAAATATTCTTCAAAATGCCACATGAAAGGAATAAAATCAATAAATTGCCGTCTTTTCTTTAATCTCACCTCAAAGAATCATTTTTCCTCTTCAACCGGCTGTTCATTTTGGCACAAGAAAAAAAAACATTGCAAATTCACCCATATATTGGCAATAATTTGAGCTCTGAGTTCATCAACTGGTTCCACATGCCTCTTCAAAATTGATGCAATAATAATTCGTATAACCAATGCAAGTAGAAAACCCTGCGGTTTTCTCCAGATGTTCAATTATATTTTACAACCTTCCAAACAGCCACAAGTCAATCAGAACACCTGGAGAACTTTTCGGCCGACAAAAGATTTCGCAGTTTAAAAAGAATGCAGACAAAAAAAATCCTTCGCAGCTGCGATTATTTTTTTTTAGAAAGTAAATAATATCAATCGTGCTTTTTTTCTTTCTTTCTCTGCAGCATCGAAATGTAAATCGCATAAAATTTAACTGGGTTCCCGCATAACGAAACTAATCAGTTCCTGGATGAGTTTTTGTTATGCGGCAAAATTTCCATTGTGAGAAACGTGTTTTTTTCTCAAGAAGGCATGGTATTTTTTTTAATTGGCTCCAGCCACTCACCATCATAAACCATGAAATTTTTTTCATGGCCAGCATAAAATTTGGATTTTATAATTGCTCAGCATTAGATCTAAGTCGCCCTCACAACTCTCGCTCAGAACTTTCTGAATTCAAGAAGATGTATATATATGTTTTTTCTATAAAAATGTAAAATTTCTTAATGTAATTTTTTTAATGTGAGTCATGCCCCCATTGCTTAAAATTGTTGTTCTGCGGATTTTTCTTGGCTTGGGCCTTTCGTTATGCGGGGACTCACAGCAGGTTTGAAAATGAAACAAAAAACTAGAACTGTCAATAAAATAAGGATTTGAGTTTTTTTTTAATATCTTCGGCTTCAATCCCGTATTATGGGTTTCTTGAACTTCATTCTTTCCACGGAACTGTTTCACTTTCTCTATATGCGGGTGCAAATGAGGGCATGGGGAAAAAAAGAGAGCCGAAAATTATTCGAAGAAGCGTTCGCCTCCATTTTAGCATGCTCACTTTCTGAAACCCAAATCTGGAACAACTGAATTTCATGGCTTTCTTCCGAATCACCCTATTGCTCAGAATTGATATTTAATGAGCATATTAGACTACTGATTAGAGAGCTATACAGTGAGACCCCCACATGCGGACAATTGAACATGGGGACATTTATTTTTCAACAAAAAAATCATAAAAAAGGCCCGACATGAGGACACTGACTCGACCTGGGGACATTGCAGGATAAAATTCCAAAATAAAATTTAGGAAAATTGATTTTTATAAGGCTTAATTGCAAGATACAGATGTTTCCAACGTATAATCTATGCAAGAAAAATTCGTTGGTACTTTTCCCATCATTTTCCCATCCATTCAGCTAATTTTAAAAATGCCCTATTGCACAGAGGGACTTCCTTCTAGCTCTCTTTGTGACATGGATGTTATTTTTCCAGATGCCAACTTTTCAATATACTGTACAGAGGTACACAATTTAATGTTCCAAATGTTCTTATTGGTTTGAAAATATATTCATAGCATCAAATTCAAGTGGCAAAAAATTTTTTCATGAAATTTTGAAGAATATTTCTTCCATAAAACACCAATTAAAAGTTATAATATGTAAGTGTATGGGAAAACAAGATTTGACTTGGGAATAATCCAACTTAGGGACACTCTTGATACACCAATTATGTCTGCATCTGGGGGTTTCACTGTATTTTGTTTAAGCTAGGGCCACTCATTTTGAAGTACAGTACACTATGTGTCACTGAACAAAAGCTACAGCATTATGGCAAACATTAGTAAGACCATAACCTAATGACAACCTATGTCAACCTCTAATTGCAGTTTCCAACTGCACAGCAAAAGTGGTAAAATAAAGAATACAAAGATAATCTATCCCAATATATCCTTATCATAACCTAAGACAGTTGATACTTGATAAGTCAATTTTTTTTCAATCCCCCATCTGAATTCCCTCAAAAACAATGCATTAAAACCCTCCCCAAAAGACTTTTTTGCTCAAACCTCTGTAAGTCAAATTTTCTGCAGCCTTTTTGCTATTATTCTCTTGATACATGAAAGTGCTGAAAAGCAATAAAAAAAATTAACTTGATGTGCTATAAAAGGAAGTGGAAAGACTGGGCAAATGACCATTTGCCTTCAAGTTTGGCATGATGTGATTGTAAACTCTTTAAAGAAGTGATTTCTCAGGTCCAGAAAATCTTCATTCACAATTTCCTGCAATTCCTTCATGTTTACCAAACAATGCTTGTTTCCCTAAATAGCAACCTCTCTGAGTCAAACCCAGTAATTGACCTGATGTGATGACTCACTATAACAAAATTTTACACCTCATAAAACTGAACCATGCCAAGTAATTATAATGCATTATGTGTAATAATATACAAAAGCCAAACTTCATGAACATCTTCCAGATGAATCAAAGTCATATTTTAGTGTCTGATTAATCTAATACAATTAATCAGTAACCAACTTCATATCCCTCCAACATATTAGTGTCAGTAATACTGAACCATTATTACATAATCTAAATCTTCTAGAACACCCAAGTCAAATAAAAGCCAAACATCGTGAACGTCTCTCGGAACCCAAGATCTCCAAGTCTTTGACGGTACAAACTAAACTAAAATTAACCCACCAGGAGCCAAGTCAATGAGTACAATGACTGACCTCAACTTCAACCGTAAACCTACGAAATGGTAAGACACTATAAGACGGATATGATGATGCCTTCTGAGAGCAGCTTTCATGTACAGGATCATACCCTAAAAATTGAGCCTAAAGTTAATTTCTTGAAACTTGAAAAAAAAACAAGATCGTACTAGCGCCCCATTTCTACAGAGGGGCGAAACCTTCAGATAAAGAAGCTATGACACCAAGTTTCACCCTGCTATGGACAACACACACCGACACACACGGTGATACACCGAATAATGGACGTCTCCTGTATAAAGGGTTTTTCTCACGAAGAACTCGGAATGACACGATTTTTTTCGCTTCAGATAGCGGACCTTTGCTTCGCACGAGAGATAGCATAAAAAGTGAACGTCTTAATTGAAGGAAGTCACGGTAGCCATCCTTTCGCAAGAGCGGAAACGGGATCATTAGTCATTTCGATTGAATTCCCCGCACGCTGTTTTTCCTCATTCCTGCCTGTTTTTCATTGAAATCTCATCTTATTCCACGCTAAACAGTTATTCAGTGTACTACTGAATTATCCGGTTCTTTCCAACGAAACATTTATAACGGAAACTGCGAAACGAGTCATACTGTATCGGTCAGTCCACGCAGCTTCGCATTACTCACTCAGTCTCAGGAGACACTTCGTGTGATACGAACGCAATTATAGTCATCCCATGTAAATCAAAATCATTCGGTTAAATATATTTCCCACCGGATATTGCACTCAGTCCGTTAACTGAGGGACACATGTTCACTTCACCAAGTGAAAACTCAGAATTGGTTCTTTCGAATTTCAAACATCTCACCGAGAAAGAACCTCCTCATGCGCGAACCTCACCGGTCAAGACTTCGACGCCGAATGCGAGGCCCGCGAGAATCCAAGCGTGGAAAGCGCGGGGATCAAAGCTAGCTGCGCGCCTGTACGAGAAACGGAGAGAAGGAGAGAGAGCGAGGTGCGGAAGGCGATGGGACGATACGCCCCGCTCTCAAAACACTCACTTCAAACAATTCACCAAAAATTCGAAAGAAAACTTTAAAAGCCCTTCTGAGTAATTCATAAGAATGAATGCAATTTTAATCATAATATAATCATGAGATTACGGTAAATAGATGGAAAAATCTTGGAAAATAAGTATTGAAACGGTAGTATGCCAGACGATTGTAGTGCGGATAGCCCCTACTGCCCGCGAAAGTCAACCGACCCTTGCCAATGAACACTCTCTTCCATTTTGCCGTACGACCCAACCAGCAATACAAATTTACCGGCTACACACTATTTCGTTCTGCGCAGGACAATACGAATTTTTCCAGGCAGAAATCTACACAATTAAAAATTAATCAGATTTGGAAAAGTGAACTTTACAAAATAAAATCCTTCGTAGTACACTAGTTGCATGAAGCATACAAGTCTTATAATAATTCGGATGGCTTTTTTTGTAAATGTAAAAGTTTAAAATAAGTGTCCTTTTGATGAACAAAGAGATAATGAAACAAAGTCTGATATAATTCCAAACCAGCGAATTTTAGAACTTCCTATATGTAAATTATGAGAACAACGGAAAATGTAATCAGATTCAGATTAATGAACAGTTAGAGGGCAAATGGATGATGCTGATTGCAAATACTGTATGACACAATCAAACACTTGGGACATGTGAGGGCACAATACTTTGGAAGGGATAGTCAGTCAAAGTTAAGCTACAAAAGAATGAAGATTGTAAAAATTGGGGGCTTTAAAACATGGAAACATCAATCTCCATTGATTGAAGTCTTACAAATTCAATGGTTTCAAGGAAAAAAAATGATTTTTTGCTTTAGACTTGGACCAATACCTTTTGATGACATATAAGATCATACCTCAATTTAATTAGCAGATTCTTGTTTGTTTGAGCTTTAAATTTTAAAGCTAAAGATGCTTGATTTCATTGTACAGTATATTTCTTTACAGTACTGTATTTATGTGCGCCTCTGTCTTTTTTCCACAGCTTGCGTCGAAAAAAAATGGCTTACTGTCCCACTAAATCCATGAGTTCCAGGAAAAAACGTGCTCCGCGCAGATGAATGATGGGGCAGCCGGTTTCCCTCCCTTTCCCTCTCAATTGAGTTTCCCCGACAATGAGAAAACATTTACCAGAGACCAAGAGAGGGACGGATACACATAAGTTTGTGCATGGCAGGGGGAGAGGGGGGGGGGGGTTGAGAGAGAGAGAAGGTGAAGGGGAGCTGGGATAAAATGGGAATTGAAGTCAGCGACCTCTCTTGAACGTATTCGCGTCATTCAGGTACAGTACACTCTCTGAATGACGGTCAATTGCGCTGGCGGACAGCAAGGGAACAATCTAAGTTGGGATTTGTGAACTTCCCACTGGTGCTCCGCGGAGCCCCACTGCTTGGGCATTCCCAGCTGGGGTTCTGGGGATTGTTTCAGGAAAGTAGAAGCAGTAAGCCATGAAAAAAATCTTCCTCACCTGAGTGCCACAAAAGCACCCTTTCTCTCCAAACTTGCTGTAGAGGAAAGTACAAACTACAGTACATCACTTCTTAGTTACATTTACAATGAACACAATTTGCATTCATTTTACTTATTATATTTTTTCAAGCAACAATATTTCTAGAACTTGGAGCAGTCAAGGAAACTGGATTCTGTCTCTAACAAAATTCAAGGGACCAAAAAAAAAAAGCATTTTAGGAATAATTTCATTGCTTAGAGAATTCTTATAACATGAGTTAATAACAATATGGGACCAAATACAAATTTTTATGCAGAGAAAATAGTTGTACACCAGATCATTGTAGAGATAGTCCACCAGTATTTGAATTTAGGGTTACAATAAAAGATGAATTGAGTCTCATCTTTTTCTTTGATTACAAATATTGTCCATTCTTATTGTTCAATTAAAATAAAAAAGACAATAGAATCAATCTCTTATTTGAGTAAAAGATAACAGGGCTTTATTCAGAAAGTTTCTAGTGAAATTATGCATCTTTTTAACTAGGGTGCATGCCTGCATGGGCAAGAAAAACTGTGCTGCACACCAATATCTTTCAAAAATTCAAAGTTTGTGCCTTTTTCAATGGTTTGTGTAGAGTAAACATGTTTTGATGCATTAATAATGTTGAATCTTCAAGTTGCAGTAAGGACTTGAAAATATGGCTTACAATTATGGACTGCAGAATACAGTGAACCTTATCCCTCCCAATTTTACATCAAAATTTGTATATTTTTCAACCAAAATGAAGCATTGGTTTAAATTGGAATTTTCCAAAAGCAATAACTTGATAACTTAATCAAAGATTTGCAGCAGCAGAATATCTGTTGAATGACTTTCCAAGCTCAAAAAGCTGATTGTATTTGTTTCTGCCTGCATAGAGAATTATCAAATTTATCATAGTTGATTATTTGTAAGCACTTGAATGATTAAATTAATGAATCTCGTTTTCCTCAAAAAAGCAGAGGTGATTCTGCTTCAGGTTAGCTGGTGACAAGAGCAGATGGGAAGAAATCAGGTTGACTTGGTTTAGGGCGTGTCTCACTTGCCCCAGAAGTTCCTTGAACTCCCAAAACAACTATGGTATTTTCGTTCATCCTTCTTTTTTTATTAATCAAACAAGGATTGATGGAGGGCTGTTTTCAATCTTTCCAAGCTCTGGGAAAGGCGTTCAAGCTGAGATGGTATGTAGAATATGGAAAGGATGGTTTATGCAAAAGTTTGAGTGAAATTCTGGAAAACACCACACAATTATTACACTGAGAAAAACAATTGATATCCTGATATATTCAGTCACTCAATACAGAGTGGCCACATACAAGCTTTCACAAGGTTTACTCATATTACAGTTCAGTAGAAAGTCTTGTTGAAATAAATCTGATTATAAAATTTTTTTGAAAATGTCTAATTAATATTCAAAGTCCCCAAATTATAGTACAGTAGCCACATTATTTTATCATCTTTATAATGCAAGTTTCACTGTACAAGATGTGGTTTATTTGAACCATATGAAAAATCAAACTGCCTGAGGTCAACTGCTGCCCTTAGTTAAATTTTTCAAGTCTTTGTCTGGATTCCCTTGGGAAAAATTAATTAAAAACCTCTAACTTTTCCCCTCGAACCTCCAAAAATCAAATCTTCAGAGGACTTGTGGCTATCATTTTCTTGACATAGGCAACATAAAATCAGTAAAAAAAGTAACTTGACATGTTTTGAAATGAAGTGAAAGAATCATTGGGGATTCAACCCTTGCTTCCAATAAATTCAGCATACACTGTCAACTCATTCAAGGAGCAATTTAAGGTTCAGGATATCACCAATTAGAATTTTCTGCAAGTCTTTTATTTTTCCAATGGCCAAAATACTTGTTTTCTTAACTTCAAATCTCTCATAGGTTGAAACTGACTGTAGAATTTGGTCCCAATAGCTTTTTTGTTGCTGTTGCAACATTACTTTGCTATTTGTCTGCATGCCTACTCTTTGAATTTCAAAAGCCATTAATTGAATGTTGGCATAAATTTATGCATGAAGCCCTTCTTTTGTTCTTGTGTATCAGCCTCCTACACAAAAAGCTTTGATAAGTTCCTGGGTATTTTTTGTAATGCAAAATTTCAGATATGTGAAACCTCATTTCAATCTGGTTACAACTGAGACCATTTGAACATTATGTTTTGAACATTATTCCTTTTATGGCACAAACTTTTTGGAAAACCCCTGGTATCATCAGCTGTTTATTCAGAAAAGCCAAGGCATGCTTGCCAAGTCACGTTTCTGCTGATTATGCTTTGAATGATCCCCCTAAACGATACCAAGCCACGGGTGAGAAGAGGATGCTTCCAAGGTATATATGTTCATGATGGTGGGTTAATTGAACTGACTGGATAACTTCAAAACTGCAGAATATCGTTAGTATTTCAACACTGAATCGTGCCTTTTTGTGTTACATATGTGTGACATTATGTTATTATATTGGTAAGTCTCTGCGCATTATTTTTGCGCCTTTGTTAAAATTGGCTTCACTTTCAACTATCATAATAATACTGCAATTCGAAATGCATTTCAAAAAGGCTGAAGTTTTTTTTTATTAACGAAAAGGCTTGCTGGTGGATGATTTGAAGAAAATGGCTGTCGTGGGAATTCACAGTGAAATCGAAATCAAACTTTTCCTTGTCCATTAAATATTGATGGAACAAACCCCTTTCTCTCAAAACTGGGATTTTCTTTCTCTCACGTCTGGAATAAATCGACAGTACAAGAAAAAGTCATTTTGGGGAATATTTGATGTGATAGTTCAATTTTCTCTTGCAGGTTTTTAAATATTCAATATGAATCCAGCATTACTGTATTCATTAAAAAGAAACATGAAGGAATAAATGAGCCAAAGTTTTGATCAAATTGAAGAATGAAGAGTTACCACAAATACTTCTTTGTAAAAAAAAAACATTTTTTGTCATTCAAACTTCAAATAGACTCAGGTGGTATTTACATCATGAAGTTTAAAAGCCACCATGAATCAGCACAATGGGTGGACTGAAAATGTGCTGATTCATATGCAAGTACACTGAGCCCCCAAACAAAACACTTAATTTGTGCAACAGACTACAGTCAACCCCCACAAAATTGACTTAATTTGTGAAAAAGCAGAGTAGTCTGTTGTGTGAAAAGTCTGTTATGCAAATTCAATTATTAAAAATTCAACATTTTTACTTATTACTATCAATTTCAAACCAACTGAAGTCTGTTATGCAGTTTAGGCCATTATGCAGGAGGGAAAATTGCCTCCAGAGGCAGTCTATTGTGCAACAATCTGTTGAACAGGGGATCTGTTGTGTGAGGGTAGACTGAAGTATTTTATGTGAAAAGCCTGTTATGCAAAAAGTCTGTTATGTGAAATGTTGGTTATGCAAAATACCGTATTTACTTGAGTACCACGCGCCCTCAAGTAAGGCGTTGACAGGGTTTTTTCAGTTGGAAATTTTGCTAAAATTGTTTCCCCAAGTATGACTTGCACCCCAATTTTTTTTAAATCTAAAACCACAAAATTTCAAAAATAGAAACAAAAAGTTTGACTTTAGACATGAATTTAACAAAAATCTGACCAATTTTCAACTTTATCAGTACAAAAAAGGTTTTCTTGTCACTTTTTTTCCAAATTTCTCCATTATGATTAAGTATAATGCACAAAGAACTTTCTAAAAATTCTTCAAAAATTTGTACCTGCTTATGATGCGCACCCCTTTTTTTCTTCTGAAATTTGAGAAAAAAGGTGCACGTGGTACTCAAGTAAATACGGTAAATCATTAAAATATTAACATTTTTTACTTTTTACCATTAATTTAAACCAACAGAGGTCTGTTCAGTAGATTTTGCCCATTAGGTGGGAAGAAAACTGTCCTCCAGAGGCAGTCTGTTAGGCAAAAATAATAACAATCCTAAAAAGGTGGGAGGTATGGTTAGGAAGGGCTGACTGCATACAGTACAGGTAGGGTCTCTCTCTCTCTCTCTGAAATTATTTTGTCTATAATAATTTTCTCTGTAAAAAAAAATGTTGTGGTTCCCTAATGGTTCTTAACTACCCATCTCACAGGGGTTCTCTAGGAATTAAATTTCCTGTCCAATGAATTTTTCTGGACCCCTGACATTTTTATGTGAAGAGAGTTTACCTGTGTATGCTTTCATCTCTAATTTGATCTCATTGTAAAATTTGCACTGAAAATGAAATTACAAGCAAATTATTAGTTGTAGAAAAAGTCTATGGATGCATGAAAATTGAAAGTAAAAGGAGACAAATTTGGAAAACTTGCATGTCTCTTTCATGGATGCTGAATCTAAGATTTAACCAGAATTTTTGATTTCCACAAATGCTGTCAGCTTATGTGAGTATTTTTTTTTTCAATAGCCTTCATCTGAAATCATAAACAGTGGGAAAACGAATTTTTTGTTTCCCATAGGAATAGGGTTTTCCTTCCATGTTATAGGATATAGGAGTTCTTTACAACAAAATTCTCTCCACAATGATTTTTTCCTGGTCCTTTGAGATTCATTGAACAAAGATTCCAACTGTAAATTCTAAAGAAAATACGCCTTTCTAAACATAATCTTGACAGAGATGATTTTTATGCATTTAGCCCAAGAAAAACGCGTCAAAAATTTGTAAAATCCCGACTTCATTTGACTTTTTTTTGCTTCTAAAAAACAAGGAAAAAATCACGAGGCAAAGAAAGCGGCTTTTCCACCTAGAAAGTCCCAAGAAACACCAGCAGAGATGATTTTTATCATATCTTGACAGAGATGATTTTTATGCATTTAGCCCAAGAAAAACGCGTCAAAAAATTGTAAAATCCCGACTTCATTTGACTCTTTTTTTTTTAAAAACAAAGAAAAATCCCGAGGCAAAGAAAGCGGCTTTTCCACCTAGAAAGTCCCAAGAAACACCAGCAGCAGACGTCCCATTGTTTCTTGAAAGCTTTTGTTCTATCTTCAGAAGTAAATAACATAAAAACGGACGCTGTCCGGAATATAAGGTCCTTTTTATCCGACCTGTAATCGGAGAGATCCGACGCCAACAACAAAAGCCGGAATGATGGCCAATATATTTCAATCTAAAAATAAAAAAACATTCACATTGTTACAAAAGTGTCCCATAAAGGAGCACAAACAGATTGCTTGAAGAAAAAGGAGACGAAGTTCCACATTTTCCCGCACTGTTTTCATGTCCATCACGTCCATATATACCAGGGATTAAATCAGCTTATTTTTAGGAACAGATGGACAAAAAATAAGGCAAAGAATGAGCAAAACATGTCATTACAGTCAACCCCCCCCGTCTAACGGACTTGATTTGTGCAAGGGACAAGTCTGTTAGATGAAAAGTCCTTTACAGGAATTCAATTACATAAAAAATTGAAAATTTCAATTTTGAACGCTAATTTTAAACCAAAAGAAGTCTGTTTGGCGGATTTTTTCTGTTGGGCGGGAGGAAAAACTGCTTGC
>CAJPEX010004239.1:5636-20409 GCA_905338405.1 Notodromas monacha | reverse complement strand
TTCCAAGATGAATTAAATCATTTGTTTTGACTATTTTTTCTTTCATATTTCAAAGAAATATGAAAAAAATATGGATGGGTGGGTGTATGCAGCATATGTGTAGGATGTCCAGTTTTATTTTATTTTGTGGAGTGTGTTCTCTTCTGTTTTTGTCATTGGTTTGTGCTTTGTTTCATGATTTGAAGTGATTGAATGTCTTGGGGGGAGTTGAGTTGGGTGGGGAGGGGGTTTGGATGCGGGAGTCTTGGTTGTGCCTTGTGAACGCTGAAAAGCAGCAAATAAAGTTTTCTGTTCATTCATTCATTCATTCAAAGAAATAATAACCATAAGGCCTCAGAAAATTCAACTTAAAGACATTTTAGAGATAAATACTTTGAGTTAGGGAGTTTTTCAATGCATTGATTCTAAGTGAATTCAGACAGGGGCTAAAAAAAATTTGACTTAGGGAGGAATTTGACTTGGGGAGGTTTGAATTATTGAGGTGCACCTGTATAATGGCATACATGAAAGAATCCTCATCACGGCTTCCAAAAGTTTTGGGCTTTTGTTCAACTGTGGGCAGGGAAGAAATCACTTGAATTCTTCCTCACCAACAGAAATCAGGTGTCTTAAGAACCTCCCCCATTCTTCTTTTGGTGGAAAAGTTAGAACTGAAAACCCGAACATGAAAAGCCTACAAACTAACTGAAGTGAAGTACCTGAGCTAACCATCCTAATGGAATCATTTTCAAATAGGCCAGTGATGCAGTGAATTATATCTAACAGCCAAATGGTAAAAAAATGAGTGGCATAAAGAAGCTCCTCCTGTTTTTCTGGGAGCTGCTTAGTTCTCATCCAAAACGTGTGAAAGTTGTGATTCCTCTGGTTGTAAGAACACCCAAAGAGGTATATAGGTTATACATAGGCAGCATTTCTTGAAGAGAAATAACTCACGGTATCCTCCAGCAAACATGGCACTCTTGTTGTCATAGATGAACGTGTCCCAAAACGCAATTTCATCAAAGAACCCTCCTCCAAAAAGGGTTCCAGCAAAGGACCCGCTGTCTCTGTGACAGCCCAACATGAGGGTGGGTGGCAAAAGGGCTTTCTTTGCTGTACCCCCAACAGCATTAGTTGGAAAGTTCACTGCTGCTTGTTGCTCAACATTAATGAGAACTTCCAGTTTGCCCTTTTCGGATCCTTGGGGTCTCAGCCATCGAAATGCAATGTTGTTCCAGGTGTCGTTGTAGAGACTGGGAAGGAACACTGATTCCCAATACTGGGCACCAGTGCTCACCAGGACTCCTATGAAGGGTCCTTCCCACCACAAGTGGATCCCAGGGTGTCCTTGTTTGTCTCCTCCTAAATTAGGAATATACACAGTTATTAGAAATAAAGGAGCAATTGATAAACAGGGTGCGCAAAAAAAACAGTATGCCCAAGTTTGACTCAAAGTAGCTCATTAGCAAATTAAGGTGTGGCAATGAAAAGCTAACACTAAATGAAAGCTTGTTTGATTTTCTTGCAAATGGTATAATTTCCATGTTCCAAAAGGTCATGGCATGGTCACAAGGACCATTTCAATGAAAAACTTTCCAAAAGAAATTAACAGGCAACTCTTTCCACTAAGCTGCCATTCTCAAAAGCTGTTTTCAAAAATGGTGCAGGACCAGTCATTTAAACAGCAAACTTCATGTTGCCTTCAAAAGGGTGCAGACATTCCCAATATGTAGGGGGTTTCAGTTTTCATTCTCACAGGGCAAGTGTGAGGAATAAATCCTCAACAAATAAAGGTTGAAATTAAGTTGAGATATTTGAATAAATAAAACAAGAGAATTTGGTTGGGCTGCAACCTGGATGAGAATTCACCCTATTATAAAGTTGGTTTAATACTTCATTGAGATTTTGACAGGTATAGCAACAAGACTTTTGCGCAAAAATCTCAGAGTAACAAGGCACACAAATGCTTGAGTTGGACTGTAACAACTTTGCTGATTTTGGAAACCAAGAAGACTGTCCTTTGAGGATGATCATATTAGCAGTAAAAGGTCCAGCCTTGAAGGCTTAGAAATATCCATGAGAAACCAAGGTCTTCCGAGGTTCTCACAAAGATAAAATGAAAGTAGAATATTACTGAGAATTTGGGTTCTCTAAATCCGGTGTGTCAAATTGGAATGGCCATTAGAATATTTGCAACAGCAAGCACAAGGTGTTCAGTCTGCTACCAGATAAATTTTTAGTTGAATAAACAATTTGAAGAGAATCTCTGATGAGGAATCATTTCCTCCTAAAAGAGATGATATGGAGGGTCCCCTCTATATATTTGGTGACTGTACCATATACAATAATTGATTTAAACCCACTGCCTTGTGTAGATTATTAGGAGTTTGTGAGGGTATTTGCAATTTGGGACTCCATTATATTCTGATGAATTCTTCTACAACCTGTTCATACACATTTGGAACATGAAACAACAAAGAAATCAACATCTGGTTTCAAGATGATGAGGGTTCACTTTACCATATAGGGGTCAAACTTGAAATATTGAATAATAACCCAATACAGTTATGGCATCTCACCAGTGCTGACGAGAGTTTCCCTGGCATAATTCGCATTGCTGGACCTGGTGTAATACTTGAGATACACATCTTTCATCGGAATCTCCCTCTTGTAAAAAAACGACATTGAAATGCCGTTTGAGTCGTTTGAACATGTGGATGGGTCCGCGATGCATGTGTAGTTATTGCGAAAGAAGTCATTGTCCGTCAAGCACTGAAATATATAAAAATTCAAAACTTAATCTGAAAACATCCCGATAAACGTCATTAGAAAAAGCATTACATAGCCCTTGAAGCTGAAATGTGTTTAGATTCTTCACCTTGTTTGGCTCATGGGAACAATACATAATGATAATAGGAGCAATGTCTTTCGAAATTGCGCGAGTTCAGGGCGCCATCCAAAATATATTCTTCGAAATTTGTCAATTGCTGATTTTGCCCTTTTGAAATTAAAAACCGCTGTGAAATCTCATTCAAAACAAAGCAATTTTTCAGGACCAGTAAAATATAGTTCGTCGTTATATGAAGAAAATTAATGATGAAAATTGATTAAAAAAATTGTTGGCTGTTTGGACAGAGACCTAAAAACCAATTTTTTGTGAGTGATTATTCATTTTACTGCAAATATAATGTACTTTTTGTAAACATCAGTATTTGGGGTCTGCAATAAGCTGCACTAAAAAATGTGAGTCTTCAACAGAAAAATTGTAAATTTACCATACATCTTCTAATAGAGGCCAGGTCTCTACTGAGCACCCAGGCTCAGACAGAGTTCAAGGGAAAAAGTGCCAGTCTCTATTATAGTAGCTGGGTGCCTCACAAGGGCCAAAGAAGGGATTGAAAGTGTAAAACAAACGGATTTTTTGTCCTTTTTCCATCACAGGTACTACAATAGTATATTCCCTTTTGCCACTTTATGGGAAGATCCATGTCTGGAATTTCAGCCAAGAGATGCCACCCTGGAGCACTCTTTCACTTGAAATTCTTTAATCTAAGTGAATTCCCACCCAAAGTTCTCAATAAGCTTTTTCAGTGGCATTTTCCCACCTAGCTGTTCTACTTGTTCAGTTGCCGGCAAACATACTACCAAATGGATTATTTGATGTTGCTTTCAAGATTAAAGCTGCATAGAAAAGCAAGAGAAGCATCTTAAATCAACCTTGTTTTGAAGGAAGAGAGAAATTGTTGGAAGGAAGAACTCATAGCAATGTGAAAGATGTGGTGGAAGAAGATGATGATGGAAAACTGGAAAACAATGAAGCTTTTACTTTAGAATCTGGCAAAGATGTGTGAAAGGTTGAGATGAGTGACAGTTCCATGAATAAAAATAAAGCAATTTACTGCATCAAATGTTCCCCTTTTTAGCCAATGATATATTGTACCTCTGTTTAGATTTTTCAAATAATCTATTTTTCCCCAATAATTGGATTTTAAAAAATGACAGTCTCTAAAAAAGATGCCTGGGGGACAGAGGCAATATTTTAAATAAATTCCTGGGGCGTCCATTAGAAGATATATGGTTCTAAATGTTACTGTGAATAAGGGTTTTATGATACATAGCTGATACTTTTTATTTATTTTATTGCCGCTTTAAAGTAATTAAATGAAATAATGTGGACAGAAATTCATCAAGGGAGAAAATAAAAACATTTGTATGATAAAGTGAACCAAGGAAGAAGAAAAAATTCACCTCTTTGTCCCAGTCCCTTATTTCCACTGCTTCTCCAAATTGACTAGGCCCATTTGCCACAACAGGCACAGCATTTGTTCCAGTTAAACTTGAAGCGTTTGCCAATGGCTTTCCCCAGTGGTACAGGGTTGTTTCAGGAAATCTCACAGCTAAATAAAAAAATTTTTTTTTGAGAACACCCATTTAGAAAATATAATAATATAATAGGGACTTTTTTCAAAGGATGGATGGAATTTTGTAACAAGAAACATTTGAGTCAGGGACTTTAGGGACCAAAACAGATAACTGCATTCAAAAGTTTGTGATATCAAAAGTTTTTCAGGAATTTTTAGTTTTTTTTAGAAATTGGCCCTTTCTTCCTCCAAGTCCTATTTTTCCTTTGATAAAATTTGAAAATTTTCCAAACAAAATATCTCCAAGTGGAGAAAGTAGACATATGATGTAGTATTCTTTGTAAACATGCAATTTTCTTCAAGTTACAGTGTCAGATCCATTTACTATTGATTCAATCTTTTATAATCCTCTGAAAATTTTATCTGTTATTCTTCTCTGAAATAAAATTTGAAAGAAAGAGTTTCATCAAAAATTTCAACCAGCTTGAAAACCTTTGAAAAAAGGTGAGAAATTCCAATAAATTTGATGGAACTGCGGAAAACTTCTCAAAAAAAGGGAACAAGTTGCAGGGAATCCGGAAAATTCCTTAGGCATAGATTTTAAAAAATTTTCAACAGCGTTTTTAGGGCATTTTTACTCAATTTTTTGGTCAAATACAGTAATTCAACCGCAAAATTTTAAGGATATTTTACAATTTAAATGCCGTGGATTATGCTGTGCAGGAAGTCAATATTTGACAAGATTAATCATTCAGGAAACCATATATTTTCTAGTTCAAGTTTTTTAAATTCAAATTCCATATTATTCTGATGAATTTTTTATTTGCTCACGGTATGGAGGCAATGTTGGCACCGGAATCCTGACCGGGAATCCTGCAAAAGCGCAACAAAAATCGTCATTCCAAATCCTTCACTACAGATCACATCACACACACACGAAAAAAAGCATGCAGAAAAATAAACTAAGGTCCTCCATCAAACCGTTCATGAATAAATTCAATCAGGAACTCAAGGAGGAAACCTTGCATGCAATTGTATGCGTTTATGCTCCCCCCAAAACTCCTTTTTGCTGATTCGAAAAGATTATCTCCTTTTCCACTGCTGCCAAAAAAAAAGATCTCCAGCATGATGGCAATTTTCCATCACTGCCAATCGCTGAAAAACCCTGCTGACACATGGAAAGCCTTTTGTTTGACCACTTCTTCTATTTTCCAGTTGAATCCAATTCCCATGATTTCCTGCATGTGAACCAAAAAAAATTTTCTTGACACAAAAAGTTGTGCAAGAATTCTGAATTGATACTGGCTGTTATAAATCGGACGAAGGGCCCTTTATAACATGTTAAGGTTTCTACAAGCCATTTCCATGGAGTTTCCTGGGTGAATTCTATGATTCAGAATCATAGCAACAAACCCTTGGTTACCCCACAACGTTCCTGGTTGCCTTGGACAGCTGGGTTTGTTGTGGTGTGCAATAAGACAACCCTACAGTGGTTTTTATATTCGAAGTGCACCAAGAAGGGGATTTTCATGGAACTTTTCAAATGGTTCAATGATCTTGGTTTAGAATTTGTATTCGAATCATTGCTTGATATTGATGTATAACCTTCATTTGTCACATGTCAGTATCAACAGGTTCCAAAACAATTTCCCACATATTCCTCAAATATCCATTCAACACATTCTGGAACATAATTAGATAATAATTCTCTACATGTGGCATAAACAAGAAAATACATCAAACTAAATACAAGTGTATGAATAATGGATTACCATAATTTTCTATAGTAGGGCAAAGCTCATAGCACAAGGTAATTACCAAGTAAAGATTGAAGCACAAGGTGTTTAGCCTTTTCTCCAATGCTTTTTTTTTAAAACTCATGTCAATTTATCATCATGTGTGAAACGCAGAGCATTTGCTACTTTCTCTCTTTTTCATCCACATAGGAAAGTTTGGCATCCCATCTCAAAACTGAATTTGCTGATGAGCACTGATACTATTGTATTTATACCCAAGTCAGTCATGTGCCCTCAAGTAAGACATGTACCTTGATTAGTTTAAGGAAGTTGAAAAAAAGTTTCCTCAATTGAAGGATGTTTTGTGCACTTTCTGAATTCTGAAAAAGGGATTAATGATAAATACTTGACCAAATTTTGTTCATGTTATAATTCAGTTCTCAGCCAACAGAACGAGTACCGTACGAGGGTTCTAACAAAAGTTCTCGGAATGAAAATGAAGATGGCGTCTAATTGAGCTGGAAAAAAATTATTCTTTAGTGCAACCATATTCTTTGGCACAAAAAAAATCAGCCCAGTTTGACAATTTTTTTCAATTGTTTTCAAAATTTACCCTGGCAGAGTTTTTCTATACACTCAACAGATGAGGCACCCTTCCTGCAGCTTTTTTGTTTTTTTGTGGCTCAGTTTCCCCCTCAGAATTCTTGAAATCAACTTGATATTTTCTCTAAGGGTTGCCTCCAGGTCATCTAAGGCAATTCCGCCATTTTCATTGACAGCCGCCGTCACAGCCGCCACCGTCACAGCTATTTGCTAAAATTGTATCCCTGAGTAAGACACGCACCCCTATTTTTAGTGAATCTAAAACCATAAAAATTCAAAAATACAAACAAAAAATTTGACTTCAGGCTTGAATTGAACAAAGATCTGATGAATTTTCAATTTTTTTCAATACAAAAAAGCGTTCTTGTTATATTTGTTTCAAATTTCTCCATTATAATTAAGTATAATGCAAACATAATTCCCTAAAACTTCTTGAAAATTTTGTACCTGCTTATGATGCGCACCCCTTTTTTTCTTCTGAAATTTGGGAAAAAAGGTGTGCGTGGTACTGGAGTAAATACGGTATATATTCCTTTTCAGAAATATTGTAAATCATTTGGCAGGTTGATTTAATTTACTTCACAGCATCAGCTTCTATATCATTTTATTCAGTGGATTAGCTCAGGTAAGTCTGATACCAGGAAAATTAGTTTTGGGGGTTGTATATTTGACTACGCCTTTCAAATTAATGGATGGGCGTTTATTGGAAATAACTTCTGTGGGCAAGGGAGAAATCAAATGAGTTCTAGGCTGGCCCAATATTGATTGAAATTTTGAAATTGAGGAAGTCATGATGAATTCCTTAGCTTTTAAACAGGCCTGGTGCTCTTTGCCAAACTTGATTTTATCAAGGCTGACAGATGAAACAGTAACAAATGGTTGAATAGGAGAACTTAAATTTCTGCATTCTGCACATATGTCTGTAAATTTTGCAATTTTAATTTCAAAAATATTCGAGATTTAGAAAATAGTTGGTTAAAACAATTGAACGATTCTTCAGCTAAATTGCACTGTTAGTTTATACATATCTTAAAAGATCATCAATTTCATCTGAGGAGTAAGTATTTTTTCTGAGGTTGTTGAATGAGGTAAATTTGTGAAACCCCTGGATGAAATGAACATTTATATGTTCTGCGGATCAGTGTTCTAACAATTGTACTACTGACCATAAAAATCTGTTCTGAGAGAAAAGGGAAATGCATAGCTTTGACATGAATTCATGCATTCTATAAATTTGAAAAATATTTAATGCCCCATCACAAATTTGTGATGAGTCAACTTCATGTATGGAGAATTCCATTCTGCAATAATTCATCAATATAGCACAAATCCTTTATTTTGTGGATAACCTCAGCATATTGCTCATTTGACAAAAATGTATAATAGTATCCTAAAAGAACCTTCATGCTGTGATGGAATATTTCACAGAATCCCAGGTGTATGTTTATCATCAACTATATATAGCAGCTTTTGTTGCAGTGAAAAGGTACAGGTGTGTTACTTTGGTCTAACTCTCAGTAAAATCGAGTTTCTCTTGGCCATATTTCTCCAAGCCGTTGAAGGTTGAAATCAGAGCAAAAGTTGCAGAAGGTATATTACCTAAAAAGTATAATAATCAAACATGTATCTTTCTTTAATTACACATCCATTGGGATGGATTTGAAGAACTTGAATGACTGCTGTAGTACATATGTCAGTGCACTGCATAAAAAAGCTCAAGAGAGATGTTGAAAATGTGTCATTAAATGCAATGCACGACTTTTGCAGGTTGAATAAGGCAAAATTCCCCCCTTGTTAGCTGTGATGCTTCAGACACTTTATACCTCCTGAAATGCCTTCATTAGACTTTACTGCAAATGAGCTCCTCCTGCAGTGCAATTGACATCCAACAGGTGCCGCTTGTTTCTTTCCAAGATTTTGTTCCACAGAAGTTACCAAGGGAGTTTGAAGTTGGAGATAATGAATTTCAATTCCACCAGAAATTCCATGTGCTGGTTGCAAGAGCCAACATTTGGCTCAGGAACCACACAAAGTGGAAGGTGACTATTTCTTTTAAATTATTTGTACTTTTTTAAATATAATGTACTTCAAATTTTCATTAATTTTTATACAATTACTTTGTCAACATTTCCCATAGGTTTTTTGAAATTAGGTATTTAAATGTTCAATTATTTGAAATAAATGACAAATTCAATGAACACTATTTAAAATTATTCACATAATTCTTGGAAATCTTTGCATGGTGTTAGCCTTGGTTGTTCTTCATTGAATTTCAAAAAATGAACTGTAGATTTGATCATAATTGAACAGGCTCCTGATTGGACTCTAACTTGAGAATGTATTTTTACAATTTAGGAAAAAAGTAATAAAAGCCTTATGAAGCATGCATGTATTCTGTGGACCATTGGCAGCATTCTTTACAGCTATGAAATGAGCATGTGATTTAAAAATGTAATTGTGAAAATGCTATTAGAATAAGATGTTTCCAAGTTGTGTGCATTTTAAAATTAACCTCTTCTGCTTGGGACTCATGAGGATGTGGTGGATGAGTCAGTTATTCAGGCTGTTTCAATTGTTTTTCAGGCAAGGTTCATTGAAGTTATCAAAACAAGAAGTCCACGATGTTCTGATGAAAGTCAAACTTCAGGACACCAGTCCTGTTTCACTCTTTTGCCTGAACAAATCAGTTGTGTCAAGACATTGAGGCTGTGGCTGGTGAGGAATCCAACCAGAGAACCCCAAGTACTGGGCCACTTTTATGCCTCATGTTCTAATCCTGGGTCATCATTGGATGTTAGACATGGAAACCTGTCCACTGCAGTATATTCATTGAATGCTGTTGCCAGAGAAAGTGGCTTGCATGGGGATGTAAGTTTTGTCTAGAATAAGGCTAACATGTTTATAGAAGGAAACAAATGCTTTAATTTCATCAAGAGAGAATAAACTCAGTTTTTATTCATTTCACACAATATTCTTCATCATAAAAACGCATTGCAACTCAAACTAATACCAGCAAAATGCCTTCAGATTTATTTAACTTTTTCCAGGTATTATCAGTGGTAACAGATTCAGTTGACTGGAATCAAGCATCTGCAGTAGATGCAACTGAATGCTTCAGAACCACTGTTGAAGCAAAAGGATCTGCTCAAGTTATCAGGGTATTTTATGAACTTGGGAGAGCACCACTGCAAGAAATTTTGATCAAGGATTTCACTCAATTCCACTTTTCTCCAGTTTCAAATCATACACTGGTTTGTGGAAAATTCTCTTTGATGTAATGGTGCCTGAAACTGAGGATTTCATATGTTTCTAATGCTGTAGAATTCTATCACAATACATCTTGTTATAACAAAGTTTTTGTTACTGTATAGCACTTTTGGCATCAAAGAAGCAAACCTTTCTGTGTAAACTTGATGTTAAAAAAATACACAACATTACATTTTTAAAAGTTTTTTTTAGAATGTATACCTTTCTTTCAAATAAACAGTCTGTTGGAAGAAAGGTCATCTATATAATACAGAAATAAATCATGTTTGTGTCTATGTGAAAACTGTGGATGAACTAATAAACATCAGGTTGTAATTAGGGTGACCATTCTTGAAATTGAGCAAGTTTCAAAACTAATCTGAAGAAAATCCACTGCTTGTTTTTCTCCTTTTTAAAAGAATTTTTACTGTTTGAGGCATCAGTGCATTGTCAAATGTTTTCTTGTTCTTCATCCTGAAACTGTAATATAATTCATATCCTCTCTTATTTAGGAGGCTGATTGGTGCCAACAAGCATCAGAATGGCTATTTGGTCTGGAAGGTGATGAACAATCTTTCAAGTTGATTACATGGCAAACATTGACAACAAAACTGAAAAAGCGGTCAAACCCATCAGATTTCATGTCAGTGTCAGTACAGAGGCTTTGCTGTATTGGAAAATATGGAAGCCAACCAGAAATCCAGACTTGCAGATGTTCCTTGTCCCAGCCTTCCACAATAAAATCTCAGACATTTGTTCCAAAGCTTCTGAAAGGCCATAAAACCAGTCCAAAGTTTGAATCAGCCTTTGATGTATGGGCAGATATTTCTAGGGTACTGAGAAGGAAACAAGTACAGGACAAGGTGCTGGGGATTGAGACTTTGCCCATGGAACTGAATTCTGAAACCTGGGAACTGAATAGAGACTGTTGTGGTTCTAAAGATAAGTCCAAGAGCCCTGGGATTTTCTTCCTCAACACAATCAAGGTTTACTATCTGGACAATGGATTTGAAGTTGCTGGTTCTGAAACATCAATTGATGCTATTCCAGCTGGGGCTTGGAAAAGTTTCTGCGCATTAACCTGATTGAATTTGTCCTGCTGATGAATTTTCAATGAAAAAAAACATTGACAAAAACCATGAAATGAAGCTTTATTCAGACTACTTTGGGCATCTCAAGCATGTCCTTGGCAGATCCCTGAAGACCATTTCTTTCTAAATATTCCTTGACTGTTGCTCTGCAAGCCTTGTTAGCTTCTCCCTGTTTCACATCTGTCACTTTGCCTCCAGCATCCACAGAGCTGCACAACAAAGTGTAGAGCTGTTCCTCTGGATCATCCGTTTGAGGGGCAAAATTGTTGAAAATGAATAAAGATCCAGGAGGAAGCGACACCTTTATCTTCTGCATTGGATCTTGTGCTTCAGGGTTATGTGTAGGTGTCGCTGGTGTAGTTGAAGGGATGACTTCCAGTGACTCACAGAATGATTTCAGTGCTGCATGAGAATCTGGAGAATCTGGAAGAAAAGGCAATATGTTGAGCCTGAAAATTAAATTATGTGCCCATGTTATCTCACCTTCAGCAGTGTTTGTTGCTGACTGCTGAAGACCAGAGCTCTGAAGAGTGTTAAACTGGCTGCAAAGCTTTTCAATGTTATCATCAAGCACTTCCATCACTTGGTCATCTGACCGTTTCCCAATCATTCCACCAAGCTTTCTTCTCCATGATCTCTTGTTATCCAATTTTATGTCTTCTATTGGTTCTAAATTTGTGTCTTGAAGATTCATCAAAGAATTTTGTTGCCCTGACCATTTTGAGGTACAGAATGGAAGGCTGGTGTTATGCTGTGAGGCTAGATCACAAATTCCTTCATCCACATACATTCTTGGAACATTTGGAACTTGTTTCAAACTGGAAGGGAACATTTTATGTTCAATCACAGAGATCAAGGTCAAGTCTCAAGAGGGCTTCAAGTATTATTTTGAATTGATCAGGTGCCTCAAGAAAAGAAGCAGCCTTGTTGAAAATAAGTAAATAATTAAAAATACTCACCTGCGCACATCTTTGACTTTCAAGCAATTCTGGTTCTGGTTGCAAGGTTTCCCAATCAAGGCAATGAAAACATTTTTTGGCAATGGATTCTTTCCAAGGTATGATGAATACTGAAACTTCTCCAAGTCTTCCAAAGAGAATGTGCTTGACAACTTCTTATCCTGTTTTTTCAGTTCCATTCTATGTTTGTTTGAATCATATTTCCGGTCACAAGGACATGTAAGAAGAGTGTTCCTAAGTGTTTCCAATAGACTGCGACATACTGGATAATGGACTCCATATTGTGCACATAATGACCTCAGCTGCCTTTGAAATGATGGACGTTGCTGATGAATAAACGTCATTGTTACAATCCAATCTGTGAAGTTCAACTTTTTCTAGACAAAAACTTTCCTATGACAAATATGGGTACTCTCCTGTTATCTCAGCACCTACTTTCCTGGAATCTCTGTACCTTCCCTCTGACCAATTTAACCTGAACTAACCTAACTTCACCTAACCACCTCCCAAAATCAGTTTCTGCTTTCTTTGGGTTTCTGCTGAAACTGATTTTGGGAGGCGGTTAGGTAAAGTTAGGTTACATCAGGTTATGTTAGTTAAAAGTTATTTGTAACTAACATAACCTGACCTAAACTAACCTTACCTAACTGCATCCCAAAATCAGTTTCAGCAAAATGCGGAAAAAGAAAATTCAGTTTCTGTCAGGTCATTGTGATTATGAACTTGTCCTAAAGATTTGTCTGGATGGTAGTGTGGTCTAGGAATGAGGTACTGAGATAACAGGAAAGTACCCACCCAAATATGTGGTACTGTACATCCATGATCATGTCCCTTCACACTATCACAGTGAAGACCAATGTATTTTAATATTTTAGAAGTTGAAGCTTTTAAGTTGAATCACTTATTATAGTCAACATTTTTTGCAATTCATTGTGCGCATTCTGTTTCAGAAAATGCGCCTTGATGCATTTAAAAAATGTTGAAGAAGGTTCTAGGTAAGATAGGTGAGATAGAAAAGTATGTTTTTGACCACAAACAATAATTCAAAGAATGTCGCCACTTTGCCAGTGATAATTTCCTGGAATAATTTACACTAACTAGGCAACATTTAACAACCCAGAAACTCATCCTCAAGTCAATTTCATCTTAGTTGAATTGAATTGAACAGCAAGCTTTATTTGCTGCCTTTCACCATTCACAAGGTTCAAGCAACATTCCTGAATCAAAATTTCCCTCCCACAATGTGAGAGCAATATTCTCACATCCAAGCAACTCCCCCCCCCCTCCTGCACATCAATCCAAACACATTCCATCATATTATAATGGAAAACAGCAAAACAAGAGGTATATAGATATTAATAGAAAATAAAATACATCTCAAAATCTACAATTGCACAAACTGATGTAAATATATATACACAATATATATGCAATAAAATCTGCAGAAGATTTTGTCCAGTTTCTCAAGTGTAACATCAATAAAGGCAGAGAAAAGATCCTGATCACTCAATTTTGTCATGATAATTGTGATGTTGTAGACTCAAGTACATTTCTAGCTGCTCTTGCTTGTGGCCATACTAAACCATTACTATTTGCATCATCTAACATCCCATTAATACATGATGCCATTGCTATTTTAACAAATTCATGGCACTTTAGTAAAAAATTCATCCAACTCTCAAAGGTTTCTAAGTGGTGTAACTCCTGCAGCATAAATACATCATTAGTTTGTGCATCACCAGAGCACCTTCTCTTCTCATGTCCAGCATTTCAAAGAGATAGACATCAGCTTATAAAAGATTTAAAATTACTGAAATTCAATGAAGAGACACTTTCAGAACTCAAAGGATCAAGAAAATTTTTTGGCCTTGTATGATTTCTCATCAAAGATTCTCTCTAAATTGTTCATTGAACTAAAACTCATACAGAAACAGGCTGAAGACCTTGTGCTTTAAATAAACTTTTACTGCTGCTTTGTCTTCAATATTGGGGATGGGTGGGTGTAGGCAACATACGTGTAGGATGTCCAGTTTTATTTTGTGGAGTGTGTTCTCTTTTATTTTTGTCATTTGTTTGTGCTTTGTTTCATGCTTTGAAATGATTGAATGTATTTGGTGGAGTTGGGTTGGGTGGGGAGGGGGTTTGGATGTGGGAGTTCTGGTTATTCCTTGTGAACGCTGAAAAGCGGCAAATGAAGTTTTCTGTTCATTCATTCATTCAGATATACACTTTTTTCCTTTATCTGATAACAAAAACAAGATGTCAGGAATAAGAATTGCAGAAAAAGGCAATTATTAAACCCAACTTGAAGCACAAGATGCTTTGTTCATTGCTCCCAGGTAAGGTTTAGTTGATTGAACAAGTAGGAGAGAATCTTTTATCAACAATCATACAACATTAACAGTTGATCTTGGTCCTCTAAAATTTTTGAAAGAGCCTTTTCATTGAATTTTAGGAGTCCCAAATATTTTTGAAGCTAATTCCTGTAGCTAAAGAATGCTGGGCATAAGGAAAGAAGGTTCTCTTGTGTGGTGCATTAACCAATGTACTGTATTGATACTACATAAATAACACCACTTAGACACCCTGGAAAATTGGATGAATTTTTCATTAAAATGCCATGAATTTGTAAGAAGAGCTATGTGATCATTAACCAAGGGGATGTCAAATGATGCAAATAGTAATGGTTTAGTTTTACCACATGCAAGATTGGATGTTTTAGTCTCTGTGATTTCAACTGCAGGTGAGGTTCAACTGTTTGCTTTGGGTTGAATGCAAACACTTGATCAAGCTAAGTA
>CAJPEX010004238.1:0-23107 GCA_905338405.1 Notodromas monacha | reverse complement strand
TCCTTGTATGCCAGTTCATTGTTCGAAAAGTACCGTGAAGACTTGAGCGTTGCAGATGTAATTGAATGCGTGAAGACCTAGACCTAACGCCGGGGCAATGAACAGAATTGATGATCATCGTTTGATTCTATTTCTTTAATTTTCTTCAAGATCGTCAGTTGACCTGCAGCGTTGGGAACCAGGGTTTCAACATTAAATTACATGGATAATAATGCTGTAATAATTGAGATAGCCCAAATATAGCTTGTCCTTTTGTCACTGTTCGAAATCTGTATCAACGCAGGCAATCGTGAGGTTTTTCTTCTTGCGTCAGATGACTTGATCACCATTCACTCCTACATCGTAGTTGAGGATCTGATGTCCAAGTTTTATCTTATTAGAGTTTTGAGTCGCAATTCACGCATTTAAACATTTTTTTAAGGCCCTTCAAGTGAGGATGAATGCTTTTATGCATCCTCACCTGCTCTGGTGCAGTATTATTTTGTTCACCTGTATGAAAGCTGATCAGCACTTAGACTGTATTGCCTCAACTGCAGTATATATTTCTACCTTCGTTCTCAATACAGCATTTCCTAATATTGTAAGAGCTCTCCAAGAATTAGTTACTGACCTGGAAGGCCATGTATGTAAGTCTCGCATTTTTCTTTCCGAGGCTAACCGGAGAAAAAGCTTAGTTTTCTCCGTTTTCGTGCTCTTCGTTTTGCTGCTTACCGTATATGTACTGTATCAAAAAATCTTGTATATACCTTTTAAATCTACGGTAGCTAAGTTACCCTTGAGGCATCGGCAACATAAGTGTGATTGCGTCAAAAAGTAATCGGTGTTTCGAAGTACAGTATTCTAACTGTGTTTATTGAGCCTTGAGCATGCATAATGACCGGGCAGCAGATGTGGATTCAAGTTGACTTTTGACCTGCCGATCAAACAGTATCGGCTGGCAGTGAGGAGTTTACTATGACGTGTGACCTCCATTATTCAGAATAAGCCCATCAAATATTACACGGAAGAAAAAAAAACTAAATGGCTAAGGTACTTGGGACTTTTTTCTGGTTTTGCCATTTTTCCAGTTGCTTGAAAAGAAAGTAATTGCGAGTTAATCATCATAGAACCCACGATTTAAAGCCATCATCTATCTCATTATATTTTATGGCACTAAGCGAGAGTAATTTTCTAAAAACTTCTTCAACGCGGAGATCAAACCCAAGCAGGGAAAATTAGGTCGGAAAATATTCAAGCGATGTCAAGCAATGGCCAGTGATATTCATTGTTTTTGGTGCACTCTTTGATTTAAAAAAAGAAAGAATATAGCTTGTTGGAATTGCTGGTGTATTATTTCCCATTATTCAATATCCTCGTGCGATGGGCATGAGGTGTGACTTTTACAATGCTGTTCAATTTGAAGGCGAGCTTTTCCTCTTAATGATCATGAGAATTCATACGATCATACTACGGATTTGTTGATATCAAGTGTTTTGAGGAGTTTCTGAACAAGTTACACCGTGAAATCGCATTGAAATGTTCGAAACTAACCTCAGAAGACCAAGGGCATGACGTAAGTTTTATTGCTATTGCTAATGCAGTGATTTTCGGAAATTGAGAACCATCACTGAATCGGTGTTTCCCTTGAGGATGTAATAAGCTAGGAAGATTTTTTCCAGTGGATTTTGTGGAACTGCTTCTGGGGTTTACTACACGTGGATCATGTCCCAAAGGAGCTGTCCGGAGAGCGCATTATAACAGTAACCTACGAAAAGCGAGAAATTGCTCAACATTTTAAAGCGTATCCCAAATATAAATTTTTGAATGCATGATCTGGTGCCCCGCCGGCTAAAATAACTCAGAAGACAGTAGCATGATGCACACTTCATTGATGGTGCGGATTTTGGGAATTAAGAATTTTCACTAAATCGATGTTTCCCTTGAATGTTGTGGCACTAATTTGAGGGGTTTAATATACTGCACATGGACCATGTCCGAAAAGAGCTTTAGGGAGTGCGCGTATAACGGTAACCCAGGAAAATAGAGAAATATTTCAAATACAGTATTTTAAATCACCCCTCAAATATAAATTTGAATGCATGACCCGGTGCCCGCCGTCGATAATCCCGGCTGAAATTCCCCAAGAGACACCCCGCTCATGGTGGTGGTGGTGGTGGTGGTAATTTCCTGCCCTCGTCGGCATCCGGCGCACTACCGTGTTATTTCCCCGGAGGAGAGCCGAGGGCACTGTTTTCGTTGGGGGGTGGAAATTTAGACTTATGCCGTCTCTGGCAATCCGACGGTATACGACGGCTGTCTGTGGGGGTAATTTAGGTGATTGTCATAGGGGGCCTATGGTATTGCGTCCAGTTCCGGTTCTTATTTTTTTTTTTCTTCACCCTCTGGTTGTGCGATTTTTTGCGAGCTCAGGAATTATGATCCGCTTTGGGACTTATGCAATTGGCTCATCCCGGGGTTTGCACCAGCGGAGAGGTCGGCTTTCAGCTTGGCCATTTGTTCCGATTACCCCCCTCTCTCTCACCTGCTCATGCAAACTAGCAAGCTAGGTTTCTCATCCTATTTATCCGCGCAGTTTTCCTCAATTGCGTCAAATTCGCGAAGTTTTTTTTTTCGGCCTTCTCCCTAGCCGCAATGTCCTCGGAAAGCATTTCTTCGGGTTCTTGCATTTTGAGCTTTCGAGTGCTTTCCTTCATAACTGTGCTAGTAAATTCAACGAATTTCAGTATATACAATTATAAACACCGGGTGTGAAGTGTACAAGGGTCAGTTGAAAAGTTTTGTCGGTTAATCAAAATACGGTTCCTTATACGGTGCATCCTATTTTTCGAGTAAAACCCCACCATACCGGGATCAATGATGAACACTTGAAGGAAATTCCTGTTAACTTGCCCATTTTTATTTTTGTTCTGACCCCACTTTGGCATTGAAACTGTTTTGTAAAAAAAAATTAAAATATCACTTTTTAGAAGTTGAATTTTTCACCATTATCTATCGAAAGAGCCAACCGAGTGAGAGTGAAGAGGGTATATAAATAACGGCAAATTAGCCATCCCCGTTCTTCTGAAGAGAAACTTTTCGTCTATTTTGCCAACCCCAGAGAAAACTTGTAATTAATTTCAAATTCTTGTCAATCATGCATTCAAGTCGATCTAAAAAAAAGTTTTAAACTTTCTAGTTCTCTGCAGACTGGAGGCGGCAAAATACTCGTTGACCTACATATCAGACCGTTCGATTTTATTATTGCTTCAATTTCGGTGGCCCTTGAACTATGATTACGATTTATAAAAAAGTGAAAGTTACTCCAGCTAAATAGGAGCTTCGAGTAGCTAGGACATCAAGATTTTTTTTCAGTATGTGTTTTTGCTACTTGAACGAATTTGTCGACGAGTTTATCATTATTTGCGAACATCTCCAGACTGTCATCGCCTGGTGTACTGAAGAATCCGATGAGGGTTGGTTCATACTTTTGTCAGTTGTGCGCTTTTCGCGAAATTCATTTGGATGGATGAAGACGTGATTTTTGCATAGTCTATTTGATTAATTCGTGATGATTGTTCTAAGTTTCGCTCAACCTGACGGCTCTTCGTGCTTCGTGCATGACTTTTTAAAGAGTCTAACGGTCTAAACACCATCAAATATTCGAGATTATTGAAAATGTTTCTTAAGATTCCGTGAAATATGAAAACCATATTTCAATAAAAAAATGCCGATCTTCACAACTACTGCTTTAATGATTTTGAATGTTGAGCTCGTCCTAATTTTCAAATCGCGAGTACAACGTTTTTGAAGTTATGTGCTGAGGTTGAGAAATCCCTTTATAGTTCGAATTATTTTATTCCTGGAAATTACATGCCTTAAGAGTTAAGAATCTTAATTTCTAAACGAGGTTCAAAAATGAATTTTGAAACACTCCTGGTCGTTTTTAATACCGATCTTACCGCTGTGTAATGTTCCTCTCAAACTCGATTCTTTCACAATTTACCCTGTTCACAATTGTTTGAATTGACGCTCAACATATCCAGCTACACTATTATGCGACAATTGTCAATTGTAAATATCCGGCCATCAACACGAAGCAGTTGACGTCCAATGATCTGTAACGCACTTAAAGAGTCTCACGGGAAATGACTTCCACGAACGTTTTTCTCCCTCGAGAACACAAACGACGGGAAAATATACCTGGAGTCTCGATAAAGCTTAGATCCATTGTGAGTACATTACAGTAGTAATTTTAGAAGATGCAGCTACCCATTGTTCACAGCAAAAGAACATCCCTGCCTGACCATTGGAAAATTTCCGGTATCCAGCAGATGAACATTGTTGAAGTATTTCTTGGAATTAAATATGCGACGTTGGAATGGAAAGAACCGGGGGTTTGCCTTTTTCGAGTTGAAGGTTGTGTGTACATTAATTCGTCGCACATTGCTTCAAGACGCAACTTTTTCTTTTATCCATCAAAAGGAACCATTCTTGTTTCCGATGTTCTTATCCAGTGTGCATCCACGGCGGGAGCTTTGATGATGATGATGATAATGATGCTGATGATCATGATGATGATAAATCGCGGCATGACGATACGAGATGGATGAGCCACTGCGGACCAGAATTTCCGGAAAGCGTCGCTCCGCTGCAGTTGCTCTTACTTCGATAACGAAGAAAATCGGATAATAGTTTTCTTGTCTTATCGCTGAATCGAGGCTTCGTTTGCCGCGTCGCGACAAACGAGACAAAAAAATACTAACAATAATGAAACGAGGAATTCACCCGCGCGTGGTCTTACCGACATGGAATTTATTTTTGCCCGATTTCCTGTTGAAGATGGAAGTCTTGCAACTTTTCGAGCTGTCGTGCCGTTTTCGAAAGTTCGATTCAATTGAGAACTTTTGACGAAAAGAGCGGCGTCTTCATCGGAAGTTTGCTGATTGAATTCTCTGTTAATCTCGGAATTTTTGTCGGCTTTTGCTGCTGAAGTATCTTGCTGGCGATTTTTTGTTCCGGATGCCGTAATGACGTGGAACTCCAGATGCTGAAGGAAACTATAGCACAGTGGTTCTATGACCCGTGCCAGAATGATAATGAAAAGGAAACTACGTGGGTCAACTTTTTCGATACCCCGTAGCACTCAGAACGAGCATGGAAACTTCGAATGAAGCTGCGAACATGATGACAGAACTTCAGCAATCCAGCACTCCGACAATCCTGTCGTAAATGCTTTTATTATGCGCCGAAGTACTGTATTCAACCAAGTACACGAGAGAAATTCCTTAATATGAGTATACTTTATTCGTACATGACATTGTTTTTAGATGAAGCCGAACGAAAATTTCAAATCCTCGAAGCGTATTTTCTTGATGGGATTCGTTGAGTTTTCGTGAAAGGTTAATTTCTTGTTGAAAGGAAAGCTCGTAGCGCATTTTCTCTCTTTTAATCCGCGCAGGATGTTGGCGAATCAAGAATAATATTTGTAATTTTGAGTTTGTTGATCATTCCCGCTCATTTGGGAAAGCATTTAGAATTCAGGTGAAATGTGGTCCGTGCGATAGGAAACTTTTGTTCACCTTTGTTAGGATAATTTAGAATTAAATTGGAGTTGCAGCTTGTGCGAAAACAATTCGTTCTATGGAGCAGACTGTGTCGATTTCTAAGCGTGCAAGAGAAATGAGTTTTGCACTCCAGCAAGTGAACTATTCGCTGGAAGTGAAGCTCAAAGCTTCACTTCCACTTTTCTGCTACTTTTCTTCAAGCTGTTCTCCTGATATGATGTTTGATTTCTTGAATATCCGCACGATCAAGCCTATTTATTTAAAATGATCCAGAATCTAGATAAGTCAGAATATTTAGAGCTTGAAGCCTGAATTGCGAGAATAACGGTTTAAAAAAAAACACAAAAGTGGGCAAATTCAAGTTAGTGGCGGATATTGCGTAGTTCGCATTTCCGTAGAGTGCTATTCAAGATAAACTCAGATTTCGGAAAAACCCGAGTCATCAAGTGATTAGAATAGATGCTCAAATACTTCAGCTTTCTATTTTTTTCCGAATGTTGAGTTAAGATATCTCGAATCAATAGTTTCGAGTCGCATACATCGAGCCACAATCACGCCTATGTGATGAAAGTTTCATCCAGCGAAAATGCCGTCTTCTCTTGAGAAAATCTTCCCGGTTTTTGTGACGTTAAACTCTTGTTTTCATGACGGAGGCAAATTTCAAATTGAGTTGTGTGAACGATTTTTTGTGCGTAAATTTAATTTTTGCAGTTCGCCTGCCGTTTTCGGTTCTGGAATTTGAAACATTTTGATAATCATCCACCGAAACGCAGCCAATGAGTCTTAGAGGGAATCGAATTGCGTAATCGAAAGGAAAAGACGGAGAAGCGAGGATCTAAATGAGCCTTTACTTATTGTTTATTCTGCAAATGTAAGTACGGTATACCGTAGTTCGAAAACAAAAGGAAAGAGAATAATTTTCCTTCCTTGCGGATTTTTTCAAGTCGCTTTTGCGATGGAAACAACTTCAGATGCTTCATCACCACATTTCGTCATTTACTTGAGTTGATTCGTTCGTTCGAGGCATTTCATTTCTTCGTCCATCTTCAGGGAAGCGATTATAATATTTATATTTTTTAGACTGGAGGAGGAAAGAGCGAAGATTTTCGCATCGTGATAATAAATTGCCGGTCGGTTGCCCGTTTTTCACGCGTGCCATCCCTTACTAAAGGCAGAGGGTCGCAGGGATAAGAAGTGTAGGACATTCGCGGGATCGCGGGTATGCCTGATATGATGGGGTATTCTGTCAACGTGACGGGGGGAAGGAATTTTGATAAAAGGCTTTTGTGCATGAGCATGTGTGGGGATTCGCTGCCTATTTCGCGGTCCTATTCATTTTCATATGCCGTATTTACAAATCTCTGGGGAATAGCGACGGACAGCCTGTGGCCCGCGGGCTGAGCCGCATGTATCCCAAGGTTCTATATTTATTTTTGGGGTTACAGTATGTCGGAAGTTTCGCAGCGCGACTATTTATATCGTTGTAAACGCACCTTAATGTGACGATCTGCGTCGTGACTTGAACTTGTATGTACTTCAAAAGAAGCTAGCTATGCATTGGCTGGAAGAATTCAGAAGCTGATCACATAGGTCATAGGGTTTTAGATTTCTCACGGTGGATCCACAATTTTCCGGACCATGAACCATGCGCAAATTTCGAATAAAACCAAGGGAACAAAGCAGTCCGTGTAGTTAAGATTATATTCACTCCACTTCCCTCAAGTGGGTCGAATTTTAAATGGAAATCCGTTTAATATCAAATCTGCCTGAAAATCGTTTGTAAGCAATAGAGAAAATGTAATCAGATCGAACGATATGCAAGATGAGCATACAACTGCATATCACTGCCGGTGATAAGTTGACGAGAACGTTTCTAGGCGATGTGTTAGTTAATCTTCGAAATTTGCGAAAAGCTCTGTGATAATGTATTAAGTTAAGTCGTCGTTGAGTAAATGGTTCTCATTCTCCAGTAATTTTTCCCATTTTCAATTATTGACGATTTTCAGATCCGGAAATTTTCCTGGTTACTGAGCTTATTTTGTAAAGTGGTGTATTTAAATTTTTTAATTTGTGTTAGGCCTTTCACTCAAAATAAATGGGAGATTCCTTTAATTTTTGGCGGAAGATTTCATAAATAACTATTGGTCAGTCGTCGTTACTTCTACTACACTGCATAGGGATGCGCTACTCGCTCGCTTTTGGAATTCGAGTAGACCTAGTGTGATATAAGTGGTGGATTCACGGTATTCATTATTCTACTTTTTGGAAACGCAGTCGTATCACATCACGGCGAAAGCCTGTCGTCGAAGCGTAATCTCTCCTGTGGGATTACAGTACTGTATTTTGGTCTTTATGCGCATCCATGATAGTAGATATATTTTGTGACGAAAATTGTGTACTCGATCATGTTACCTTGAGTTAATTTCATGAATATTTTTCATTTATTTTTTTCAGGCTGTGGTGATTTGGAGGAACCTTATCCGAGTTTGTCTGACTATCATGACTACGAGCCGAACCTCGAATTCGACGATTCCGAAGTCATTCATGCCGCTGCTGCAGTGGCCATCGATGATCCGTTTGTCGGTAAGCCTGACTTTTCATATATTGAGATTTTCCTTAGCGTTGCGCTTTTTTTTTTTCGATTCACACAATCACGTTGTTATGAAAAACCTGCCATTCTCGGGATCGTGTTGAGATCACCCGATGTGAGGAGCATGATCTTCCGATCTTCGTTTTTTGTTGTTGCTGGAAATGTACCTAGCAACATTCGTTCCTAGCAACATTTTCGTCCGTACTCAGCAAGAAATTTTTTTCTCGCTGTTACGAAAATGCATTATACAGGTACGGTATATGTTCATGGGATTCGGTATTACAGTATTTTTTCCGCTTTTATCGCTGACGCCCCTTTTGATTAGATTAAGCTCTTGCTCTACTGCCTTTAGTCTACCTTTTAGATGTACAAACGGTGAAAGGTAGCGAGCTTAAAGTCACTTACGGAAGTTACAACAACCAACCAAAAAATACTTAAACTTCTGATGAAATAAATAAAAGATTTTCTTTTATAATCCAAGCGCGGGAAAGAATCGGATCGACGAATCAAATGACGAACGCCAGTTGGAAAACGCGTGCCACTTTTTTCAGTTTTTGTGCTTGCCATCATTCATTTCATCGCGTGAATTCGGGATCATTTGATCTTTCAATTCCTGGCAGGGGAAAAATAATGTAAACACCAAATGACGAGCATCATCGGTGAAAAGCCTGCTCTGTTCGTCCAATGCTGGGCCAACTCCGAGTCGTGATGAATGATACCACGCTTGTGACACTTGATCTATTCGTGACAAAAGACGGCGGAAAAACTTCTTTCGTTTAGAATTTTTTTTTTTCATCAGTGTTTTCGAGATTTCGGAGCTTTTATCGCGACTGTTGTTAAATGTATGCGACTTCTTCAAGATTATCGCGCCGAATTTCTCTTGCGAGAAGAAGACGACGGAGGATCTGCGCGTAGCGTGTGAGCGTCGACAAGTTTTTACGACTCGTGTTCGTGACTCAGAAGAAAATTTTCTTGTCGCGTTTCACCGTGGCTTATCTGTGCTCTGGATTGTTGAGCATCCGGTTCGGTTTCCAACTCATGTAAATCCAGTGCTGACTGGTCTGCGTGTGAGCGTACCGTTCCCTTATGAGTAAGCTTCGTCCGCGTGAGATATAGTCGAAACTCGTTTTCGAGACAAGGAAAGGCGAGAGATAGTCGTTGTTTGCACTCGAACAGCCCAGGAATACTCATTAAAGTCTCCCGTGTGTGCGACGCTTTCTGTCTTGAAATTCGTGCCGCCGGGGTTTGTTGTGTGTGGGACTGGTGTTGGTTTTCCGATGCCAGGCGACACCCGCAGCATTACTGTTACTTGACAGCTGCGTACGTGTTATGTGAGGAGCTTTCCGAAAGTTACGCTTCCCGTTTATTGTTGACTGGTAGAGTTTGATTCCTGTGGTGAAGTGTCGTGGGATACTTGCTGTGGGTTTGGAGTCGCTGGGAGAGGGGGGGTTTTGAGAATGGTGCATTATTTTCTCGCAATGAAAGTCCTTTTATTTTTAGGCTATTGGAAGTTTTAATTTATCTTGCAGTTGAAAAGGTTGAGCTCGTGGTCATGAAGATTTTCATCGCTTTTGCCTAAGAGCTTTCTTCCTTAAATGTGTTAATTTGCACTAATCCTATCGTTAGATAGAAGTGGCGATGCTGTACTGTCATTTCCGATTTTTTTCGAATCAGATGCGTCTATTTTTTTTTTCAATTTGTTGACGTCGAAGATCAAATCAGACTGGACCTGACTTATTCAAAACGTTGCTGAAATGTGATTTAGTTGAACCAGGAGGCACTTACAAATACTGCACTGTATGTCTTTTTTGTGTCGTTGAGTTTGGGAGGTTTTATATTTGGTTAGTTGTTCCGGGAAAGCATTCAAAAGATATGGAACAGTTGTTCTCCATCGACCAGCGGTTTATTGAAATACTGTAAAGTAGTTTGTCTGATAGCTGACCCGCCGAATCTAATACAGGTGTACTTCCTACAACGAAATTCTCTCGAACCATTTTAGGGTTCCTTGAATTCCGTTGTAGGAAATTTGTGTAAAATGGGGAAAGAATCTAAAAGAAAATTTGTTGTGCGGAATACTGTAAATTTTTGACAAGTTTATTTATGTAGGTTGAGTCCACCTGTTATCTAACCTTAGTTACAGTGATAAAAACTACGAACGAATCGGGCGACATCTATGCAGTATAACTTAAAACTTGGGACTTGTGCTTCACTGCTCGTCAAATGACGGGATATCATGAAACCCCCCCCCCCCCCCCCCTCTTCGTAAATTAAATCGGAGCGATGAAAAAAAAAATCCGTCAGAATTGATAGACGAATCAAACTAAACTTGCTTCTGGCTTTCTTTTTGTGCTTCAAGTATTTTCGCTATAGAAATTGGCCGTGATAAGCTTTGTTTGCGTGTGAATCCAACTGCGAATTTCAAGGGAGAACTGTTGGCCTTAGTCTTTAAATATTTACAAATCGCCCCGCGCGCGAGTGTCGAACTGTCGGAAGTTCGGTATACCTGTATCCAGGTGTGTTTCTCCCTGCGAACCGAATCGATAAGTTGCGTGCGTTGGCTTTTTCTTCTTTCTCCTGTCGACCCGGCCCCAAACCTGAGCCTTCGTAGCGCGTTTCACTCGGTTTTTTGGGAGTGCATTCGCCTTGTACGTCGGACGCCGCAGTGTGTCCGGTTGTGTTTCCAGCAATCATGATGAACAGTGAGTTGGTTGCTTTCTGAGGGAGCAATATATGCTAAATTATGAGTGTGGGATGTGTTGGGATTAGTGGTGGAGTCTCGATGCCATTCTGCGTGGCAGCGGAATGGCAGGAAGGTACTTATTTGGAAGACTTTCTGTGTTGTCAGTGCACCGTTTCTTTCGCATGAAAAAATCATTTTCCGACGGTGGATGCACAATTCGCGTGAAAGTCCGATCACGGTAACCTTGGCAATATTTTTGTTTTTTTTATCCTATTAATTTGTCTCGAAGAATCATAAATTACGCTACTTTAGTAATAACGTAAAACTGTCGTATGTAAGAATTTCTATTGAAAATAGAGGCACGAAAACGAACATGTATTCTTGGAGCACTGAGGTTGTTTTAATACCAGGTAATTACTTGAAAATTTCCGAATTTTGTTTGATTTCATCCTTACCCCGCGTTTTGGTTTGCTTCGAGAGCTTGATTTGAATTTTAATCTCATGTCGATTTTGAAGTCTAAATAATTGAATTTACGCCGACGGCTCTATCGGACCTGCTTCGCGCGATAGGAATGACTGAGTACTCTCCTGGACTAATGAGTACTGGACTATACGTACTGTACAGTGCAGTACGGTGCTCCGAACTTGTAGATTTTCCAACTAACAGAAGAGATGGCCCTACGTCACGAATGCTTCACTCAAGCATTTGTTTTTTCTTATCACATCCACTGTAGATCTGTAGTACAGTATAGAGCTGTAGACCACATTTTTTCCAGAAGATAAAATGAGAAAATACTGTGGAAAACTTGGCGCGGCCTATTCATTACTTGATGATTTAGAGATTTTGCACCATCAAGAACAATGCTTCAATTTTACAATGCTTGTAATATTCATGCTGTAAATACTGGAAGCAAAGTAAATTGTAAAGTCTCAATTCCATTCTTCTATAAATCAATAATATTGTTGATAAGTCAAAATACTACGGTTGACTTTTTTTAAAACACATTCTTGGCATTTCAACCAAGTTTTGATTTGAATGAGCCTCATATTTTTTTGAAAATGTTCCTATTGTTCTCGGCGCACTCCGTTTTTCTCTGCCCAAAACCGCTGACCTTTCGCATTCGTTTATTGATTCGATCTCTAATGATTATACCGTGTCATATTTTTCAAGCGTAAAATGAGTTCATGTCATGTATCCAATCTCTGCTATATAACGGGAAACGTGATCGATGTTTCCAGCGAAATCTATCGGCTTTCTGTCACAAGCATAGCTATTAGAAGTGACTGGTCTTTTATTTGCGGATTTATTGCATTTTTCGTGGAAGTTCTGGGCTAACTTACGTCACACTCGGATGCTTAAAAAAAATGAAAGAATTCTTCGTATGATCTAGGATTTCGACCCTGAAAGTCGTGGTTCATTCCGTTGGAATTGGCAGTCAGTCTTCCTGAACCTCGTACGAGCCTTCACACGCACCTTGCTGACCAGTTTCTTCGGCTTGACCTCTAATTAGCTTGGAATTGACCTTAAATTTAAAATCCGGAACCAGAAGGAATGTATCATCCTTTCTTGAAGTAATTTCCTATCAAAGGTAGAAAATTCCTTGAGGGAGTGTACCATGTAGGATTTCATGCAAGATTTCAACCACAAAAAAATCCCGATTATTTGTCCATCTTGAACTTTGTTCGGGTTTCAGGATTATTCGCAGCATTGCACTGATTACCCCGCCTCTCATAACCTAGACCATTTCAAAAAGTTTGTTATTTGAGCTGTTATTCCTCAATCGCCTGAAATGATTCCCTTTTTTCTCTCTCTTTCTCTTGAATCAGTGGAGGAAAATCACGAGTGCCAGACAGAGTACGCCGAGACCCCGGTGTCAGATGGGACGATCGAAGAAAACTTCGAAGAAGAATTGGGAGCCCTTCACAGCATAGCCTTCACTGAGGATGGGAAAGTCGTTCCGAGGTCATCATTACAGAATGCCGATGACGGCGGAAAGACGGATGCTGCAAACGAAGACTTCTCAGACATCGCTCGCTACGGGATCGTCGAGGTTGTCGGCGACGATACTTACGGACGGAAGGTCATTGTTGTGTCTGCCTGCAAGCTTCCATCTAAGAAGCTACTGGATCACAATAGATTTTTGCGGTACGATCGATTTACGCGAGTCTGGAAAAATTTTCCAACGGTAGAAAGTTCCCCCGTGTTGCCTATATATATATATATTTTTTTTTTTTACAAGAAACCGGATATGATGGGTTTTTTGAAAGTCCTGAGAGTCGTGAACAAAGTATCACCAGAGGTGGATGAAATCCAGTGGTTCATGTTCAGCCACTTGTTGGGATATCATTTTTTGTAGTTCCGCTGCTTGCATGAATTTTTTGTAGTAGCTCTTGCATTGAGATGAAAATTGTGAAAAAAGTTTGGATCCCGTTAATTTGATGTGATGTTGAGCGCTAATTATTGGTAGGTCTGATGTTGAGTTAGTTGGGTTGGATCACGCAATGAGCCGGAGTAAACAACCAGAAAAGCTCGCTGTCGATGAGTGGAAAAAATGTAATTCCTTTACTATCGAATGAGACTTCATCGGAAAAAACTTTGAGAACCTCTGAGTTCAAATTCATGGTGACATTGGGCAAAACATTTTTTTCTACCATATTTTTCTTTTTGAGGGTACCTCAACTTCGCTTGTCGTTTTTCCGAGATCTTGATGCAAATGCGGCCGTAGGGGTGTCAGTCAAGGTTTTCAATAGTTTCATTTCTATCCAATAAATTTCATAATGTTGAAAATTGCCGGTAGTTATTCTTCTCGAAAAATTTTGAAAGCAATAAAAGAAAAAAAAACTTTGTCCCTGATAAATTAATCTGTTTTCCACTTTGTTTTTGTTGCTGAAAGACCACCCATTCAAGTCCAATTAGATGAAAATAAACGCCCTTTTCCTCCAACGGCTTCCTGTCACACGTTTGGTTCTCTTATTACGTTATCACCCGAGTCTTATTTGATGTGATGTTGAGCGCTAATTATTGGTAGGTCTGATGTTGAGTTAGTTGGGTTGGATCACGCAATGAGCCGGAGTAAACAACCAGAAAAGCTCGCTGTCGATGAGTGGAAAAAATGTAATTCTTTTACTATCGAATGAAACTTAATCGGAAAAAACTTTGAGAACCTCTGAGTTCAAATTCATGGTGACATTGGGCAAAACATTTTTTCTACCATATTTTTCTTTTTAGGGTGCCTCAACTTCGCTTGTCATTTTTCCAAGATCTTGATGCAAATGCGGCCTTAGGGGTGTCAGTCAAGGTTTTCAATAGTTTCATTTCTATCCAATGAATTTCATAATGTTGAAAATTGCCGGTAGTTATTCTTCTCGAAAAATTTTGAAAGCAGAAAAATAAAAAAACTTTGTCCCTGACAAATTAAATTGTTTCCACTTTGTTTTTGTTGCTGAAAGACCACCCATTCAAGTCCAATTAGATGAAAATAAACGCCCTTTTCCTCCAACGGCTTCCTGTCACACGTTTGGTTCTCTTATTACGTTATCACCCGAGTCTNGATAAATTAATCTGTTTTCCACTTTGTTTTTGTTGCTGAAAGACCACCCATTCAAGTCCAATTAGATGAAAATAAACGCCCTTTTCCTCCAACGGCTTCCTGTCACACGTTTGGTTCTCTTATTACGTTATCACCCGAGTCTGAGAATGGGGTATGTTTTTTTTATTATTGAAAAATCATGTCAACTCAAGTTATTGAAAATAGTTTTGTTTTGTTGGAATTAAATTTCAGTTTGTAGAAAGTTTGCGGAATCCGTAAGAAGCCCATCGTTCGTCAAAAGCTGGTGAATTCTTTGTTCACGTTTCTCATGAGTTACTTCAAAACGCGCGGACTTTTCTAGTTGCTCTTTTGCAGAGTTTTATTTTTTTATTTTTCAAAGCTGCCGATTTTAAAGCGAAAAATATTTACAGGTACTTGATGCACACGCTGGATATGTTCGTAGAAGAGGATTATTCTCTGGTTTATTTCCACAACGGGCTCAACTCCACGAACAAACCACCGTTGACGTGGCTGTGGCAAGCTTACCGGGCCTTTGACAGGAAATACAAGAAAAATTTGAAAGCTTTGTATCTAGTCCATCCTACAAATTTCATTCGCATCGTCTGGAATGTCTTCAAGCCAGCGATCAGGTACTTTTTGTGTAGTATTTCGCTGTATGGAGCTTATTTAAACGAGAAAACGTTCGATTCCTCGTTTTAGTGCCAAGTTCGGGCGCAAGATGATGTATGTCAACTATTTGTACGAGTTGAAGCAACATTTGCACCTTGATCAGATTTCCATTCCTGCTCCTGTGATTGAGTGAGTATTTGGACCATTCCCGTTCGATTTTTCTCCCGAGACGAAGTGGTAGGTAATGAGGGCATTGAATGTTCTTGAACCAGATTTTTTTTTAATGTCGTATCGATGGAAATACCATGAGAAAAATGTGGTGGCCGATAGGAATTAGGGAAGAAGAAAATGGGAAATGAAAATTATTGATTGCAATATTCAGTGGAAGCTGAAATATAGTTGGAAGCGGATTTTCGAAGCTTGAGAAATTTCGGATATCGTATTTCTCCCAGTAATTCGCGACTTTAATTTACCGTTAATCCTCTTTATAATTTTCCTCTGACTCTAACTCAGGCCCTCAGATTTAAGTTCGAAGATAATGTTGAGGCTATGGTTTTCTTCCGCGGTGAACTTCCTTTTAGTCAGTAATATCTATTTTTACTGTTCTCCCGAAAATCTTCTGTGTTTCGTGATTCAAGTACGTTTTTTGATGCTACAGACATGATCAGAAGCTTATGTCCAAGCTTTCAGCTTCTGCGGGTACTCGGCTGGTTACGTCCAACAGCGTCACATTCCCTGTGCTGGAAACGCAGCAGTTCGGAGTCACTCTGGAGTACATTCGTGAACACAATGGAGGGAATCCGATCCCTCCTTTGGTTTCTAAAATAATCTCCTTCCTGTCGCAGGCGGACGGTGAGTTTTCTCTGCTAGTTAAAGGAAACGGAGAGGATTTTTTAGTTTCGGGTCAAGTAAGATGCTTGTTCAGGGGGTGAAGCCCCGAAATGAATGTGAAAAGTTTGACGCTCGTTCCTCCTTTGAATGAATTATAAAATGCCTTAATCCGTGTTGCAGCGTCCTCAAATTTTTAAAATAACTTTTCCTTGGAAAAATTTCACAGCAATTTCATTTCTCAAAACCAAAGCGTTGATCAAACAATTAAATGTTATTACTTTTTCACTTTTGCAGTAATAAATCAGCCATAAATAACAGAATTTTCAATGAGGATGTCATTCCAAATTTCTGTGGATAATTGCATAGCTTTGATGTCTCATTTCTTTCAACTCTCCACACCCGGGCTCCCTATTATGGATTATTAAGAAGTTTTGGTTGTTGACATCAATGCGATACCTCTTGACATACGCATGACTGAATCCACTGTTCTTGATTTTCTACAATTTTCTGCGATTTCTGATCTAAACCTTTATCAGGGATCAATGGTTCGCAAATGGCATAAGTTTCAGAAAAAGTGTAATTTTTGTGGAAGAAATGGCCGAAATTGGCATCTCAGGAATGCTTGAAAGTTTGACTGCAGAGAGCTTAGAAACTTCTTTAGATTGATCAAAAAAATGTCAAAAGAGCGTGGGGAAAGAAATCGAGCTAAAAAGAAAATCAAGAAACAGCTTTGAATTTTTTTAGGGGAATCGTGCACCTGTCCTACATACTAACGTGACCGGTGCATAAAAGAGCATTTTTCTTTCCTGCTTTGTTACAGCATTGGAAACGGAAGGAGTTTTTCGAAGATCCGCATCTCCATCGTTGATGAAGGAAATTCAGGATAAGTTGAACCGAGGCGAAGATTTCGAATTTACTGATGTTCACGTAGCCGCGGTGATCTTGAAAAAGTTTTTGCGCGAGCTTCGAGAACCCTTGATGACATTCGAGCTTTTTCCCGACATCGTTGATTTTCATGGTAAGTCTTATTTGATGTGCGCCTCGAATGCTAGTTTTCATTCAACTTGTGTTCTATTCCAGCTCTACCTCGGGATGAAAGACTGGATAAGGTGAAAGAAATCATTTTAAACAAACTTCCAGAGGGCAATTACCTTGTGCTCAAATACATCGTGCAGTTTCTCGTGAAGGTGAGTGAGTTTGTCTTCGCGTGATGTGTCGCGTTTTCAATGATTCCATGTTCTTCAGTTCTGAAAATCGGTTATGCTTATTTACAGGTGATGGATTTCAGTGACCTCAACAAGATGACTGCCAGCAACCTAGCCGTGGTGTTCGGGCCGAATCTGGTTTGGTCATCGAACGAGCAGATGTCGCTGCATAGCATTAGCCCTATCGTATCCTTCTTCGATTTCGTTCTGACAAACCACGACGAAATCTTCATTGTATGAATCCTGAGTAAACTATTGTGCGCCGAACCATACCGAATCCAAGAGGAAATGTTTTTTCCTTGGTTTGCTAGTCTTGACTTTGTCAGAGGAGCAGAGATTTTTTTTTCTATAATCGAGGTCAGTTCATGCGAGAATGAGTGAAATTTTTGTTCATCCCATTTCGCGGTTATGAACCTAGAGACCGTTTTGTTTTACTTTATTTTGTAGCCGGTGGCGAAAGAAACAAATGTTCGATAATCGATCGTTCCCAGGCACACGTGTCCCAGGGAAATTTGTGATAATTTAATTACGAATATTTGAGCAGCGTGGAGTGGATGAAGGAAAAAAAAAGAAAAGGAGACGGGGTGGGGGCATAGAACGAGATGACTTTGTTCGATGCTCTTGTGTTTCGTGTCTGGTCGAAGTTGTGGTGTCGAGATCGAGTCTTCAGTTCGTCAATAGGACTTTCTATGTCCGCGGATGAAAATCGCATGATAGGAGGTTTTTTTTAAGAAGCTTAAAAACCAAAATAAAAAAATTTACGAAGGTGACTTTCTAGACTCTCTCCAAAAGGAGAAGTAAAAAAGAAAGAAAAAACGAAGTTCTTTGTTAGTGTGCCACAGTCAACTACAAACAGGCCAACACTTTTGGATCGTGTATTGCGTTTCCCTAATCTCCGCGATTGAGAGATGAACGGATGACTTTGGACGAATATACTCATCGACGATTGATCCTCCTTTGCGTAATTATATGGTTTTTTCCGAATGAATTGCTGATGCGTCTTCCGGTGCGATTAAAAACTCACGTGAGGAATTTTGTAAGATACGTTGTGAAGGACTTTCAAAAATGTGAAGAGCTTTGATCTTCCATCAGCAGATGCTCTAATGACAAAATTAGAAATTGTTCGGGATATTAGCTGAAGAATTTCAATGTTTAGGCTAGGAGAAGTGCATCTTCACTTATGAATTGCTGAATTCTGAAGAAAGATTGATGTTGAACGAATTCAATGTTCATTCTACCACTAATGCGTGCAAGAAAATATTGTTATAACAAACTGTTGGAGACTTCAAAAACGTTTTTTAAACTGAATTATTCATTAAAGCAACATTTTCAAAATTAAGGCCTGTAAAAAATATAAGCATCAGACCTGCCTATGATCAATAGGTTTTGATTTTCTGGTATTCTAAGATTTTTATTAATGTATTTGAAAAGCTGCATGATCTTTCAAAGAAAAAAATTAGCTTCAGTCATGCATTCCATCAATTACACCTATCTCTTTGTTCTTGGAGGATGATGTGTGGAACCACTTGGTATCATATTTTTAAGCAAAGCTTCCATCCTTGCTACAAGAACCAAACAGTTTCTGCATTCAATCACATTTGGGATAGAAAATTTCTTACTGTGCCTGATGCCTTTCCACCTGGAGAATCTATTAAACATTCCTCCAAAAACTTAGTTTTCCTTGAATCTGGAAGTTTGTCATGATGAGATTGTTTTAACATGTTCTTGATGGGCTTACTGCCAGGACTTGAGAAAAAGTTTGTATGTACTAGAAATTTTGTTGTCACAAGATTATACTGTACACTAATTTTTCCAATGGATATTCTTTCTCAAGTTGTGTATATTACTCCATAGTTTTTGTGAGGTCATGCAGTTCTTCTGTATTTTCTGAAACACTTTTTTTTAACAAGATTTTACCAAGTACTGCCTCTGGTATTTGATTTAGTTGGTTGATTACAGGTAGCTGGAAGTCTGTCTTCATGTGAGAGCGGAAAAACTCGAGCCTTGGGGACACGAAACACCTCGCAGAGGATGAGCGAGCTGCAGCAGGAACACAAGCAGATGCAGCAGCGGCAACCCGGGTCTCATCCCGTTGCCTTCCCTTTCCATGCAGCGGAGAGACGGGTTTTCCTCCTGCATTCCTCGCCCGGTGTGCCGTGTCCTTGTGTTGCCCACCGTTGCACCTCGCGAGAGAGTCGTCTTCCGGACGAGTCTGAATACGAATAATGCCCTCACCTTCCTCTCCCGAGAGCTGGTGTTCCTGCCAGAGAAGAAAAAAAAAACAGCAAGAAAAGGAAAAGGGTGGAAGAGTCGCCGATGCTGGCTGATAGTGTATTTTCGGTGAGATACTTGATGAAAAGAATGTCTGCGGATCAAGCCTCGTAAATGCCACTTGCTAGACAGACGGACGGACTGCGAGGGAACGTTATTATGAAGACCCTTGATGCTTACTACTGTACTTACTTATGTAGATTTTTCAGCACCAGGATGCGTTTCTGAAATCATAAACGCGTCCATCAGTTGATCCACTTGGATCAGTTTCTGCGGGAGATCCATCATTCGAGTTATACTGTTCAAGTAATTCACAGCTTTTTAAACAGTAGATCTATTAGCTACTTATGATTAGTTTCAGGCCTCTATAAGCTGTTAACTTGAAATAATTCTTTCGAAATTTCGTGGATATATTCACGAGATAATCAATGTTCAGCATTAAATATTGGGAAACAATTGCATAAGCTAAAAAAAAACTATGAGAAAGAATATCAATTGGAAAATCGTACAGTATCGTATACAGTAAAATCTTGACAACAAATACCATTGCATCAAATTATTTGGTATAACAAACTTTTTTTCAAGTCCTAGCAGAAAGTGCATGAAGTACATATATTTTTGTCAAACTTTTGAATGAATGTCAAAAGTATAGAACAATCAAGACATCTCCTCAGTTCTTATATCTAATACTTTACCCTTGTATTGTATATATTATCCTAGGTGAGACACTTTCATCCAGTGAGGAGATTTCTTATCCATATTGCTGGAATAAATCAGTAAAGACTCCTCAAGATTCTTTAAAAGAAAGTGTTTTATTCTGTATTTCACCAGAACAGGCAACAACGTACAGTATATCAATGTATTCAGACAATTTCCAGAGATCAATGAGCATGCATACAATGGAGAACAGGTATTCTTATAGAATTCAATGTTGCTTTCAACAAACTTCCCAATTGCAATGCAACAAACATTTTTTGAGGATTGTTCAATAGATTCTCCAGGTAGAAATTTCCAGGCAGGCACAGTCTGAAATGTCTTATCCGAAATGTGAAAAGGGGAAATGTATATACAGATGGATTCTCTCTACAATAATATTGTCTGCAATGATTTTTTCGGAATAATAATATTTAATTTTTGTTTCATAGGGTTCTTTCCCCATGTTATAGGGGTTCTCCACAGAAAAGTCTTCACTCTTCCCTTGAATTTTATTGCAGAAGAAGTCCGCTTGTATCCTGTTTTGTACATGAATGCATGGATAGATTCTGTACCCAATAATCATCATAAGAGCGTTATCTTACATCGATGGTTGCCTGTATCTTGAAATTTTCTTGAAATTATACCATCATCATTTGAGTCGTGTTTTTGTTCACATTTCTTATTTTCGCAAGCGGTCAGCAAAAGATGCCTTCCAGGCTTACACGATTCCGTGCTTTGTTAAAATGCATTGTTGCTTAATTTATCTTGATCAAATGCATGAATTCCTTTGTCCAGTCCATCTCGAATGCCTCCCCCCTTTTTTATGCGACAATCATATACTGTATATGCGAAAAGCAAGCACAGTAAGACCGCTTCACCTGTCCATTTATGCCGCTGAAGGTTGCATCCCAGCAGCACCATTTTCTCCAACGTTTCCCCGACTCCCCCCGAAGCTCTTGGCTTGCGGCAAGGAAACGCGTCCCTCACAAACAGCTCATGTGTAGTGGCGAAAGATGAACGAGATTTTCCTGCCGGATGCAGTAAATCGCTGCGAGAAAGCGGAGCACACGTTCCAGCTGCAACTGTTCGCGGTAATTGAAGCAACGCGTTTCCCCCCTGTATGCCGGCACAGGGGCTGCAGATTTTGATGGGCAGGTATATTACAAGTACTGTACTCCCATATGAGGGGTCTAAAAAAAGTTATCGGAATAGAAATTGAAATGGCAAATAATCGAGCTAAAAAAAAATTATTCTTCAGGGAAAACTTATTTTTGGCTAAAAAAAATCAGCCCTGCTTGACAAATTTTTCTGAATGTTTTGCAATATTCACCCTGGCGGAGTTTTGCTCTCCACTCAAAAAATGAGGCGTCCTTCCCGCAGATTTTGTTTCCCCTCAGAATTGAAATCAACGTGGAATAATCAACGGCCGCCTTCACAGCCGCCAATGTGGCGGCTTTGAAGGCGGCTGTTGTTGAAAATGGTGGAATTGACTTGGAAGATTTGAAGGCAACCCTTGGAAATAATGTACGTTGATTAGTCCACGTTGATTTCAAGAATTCTGAGGGGAAAGCTGGGCTACAACAACAACATCTACAGGAAGGACGCCTCATCGTTTGAGTGGAGAGCAAAACTCTGCCAGGGTGAATTTTGCAAAACATTCAAAAAAATTTGCCGAACAGGGCTCATTTTTTGTACCAAACAATATGTTTTCACGAAAGAATAATTTTGTTCAGCTCGATTATATGCCATTTTAATTTTTATTCCGACAAATTGTGATAGAACCCTCGTGTATAGTTACTTGCAGTACGTTCGAGCTCTTCTTATCTTCACGACAGTGTTATCCCCCCCTAGCTCCCTGGCCTGTGGAACTTGGAAAGGATTGTGAGTCGAGTGTATGATTATTCACAATAAGACTTTATTATCATACACTGGTTTTTTGTACAAGACAAGACTAAAAAAAAAAAAAAAAAAAAAAAAAAAAAAAAAAAAAAAGTAAGGAGAGAAAAATTAATTGACGTAGTGTCTGCTTTGTCGGACGAGGGACGAATGCCACTTTTTTTTTGTACCGGTGATATACAGTACTTCGGTGATGGGCGCACACTATAGAAGCGCGTACACAATTCTATCATAGCAGACAAATTATTTTAGACAGTCTGAGCTTTTGCTAAGGAATCCCATTAGTCCAGCCCGGTGTTCCCCCAATCCGTGGACCAGCGCCGGTCTGCAGAAGTTTTTTACCGGTCCACAGAAAATTTTCTGCAAAATAATAAATTTATAAAAACTGATAAATCAATGAAGTCTGTTATCTTCATCTGAAATTTTGGAGAAACAATGGCATTTGACCTCGTGCAATGAAAAATTGAAGTTGGCTTTTCTTCTAAACCTCAGACAAAAACTCCTAAATCTCAGACAAATTTTCACCTGATGAAATAATTTATTTTACTTTTTTATTCTGGGAAACCTTTCTTCAAGCACACCTTTCTAATTTGTTAGAAGACATTCAACTATAGCTGCTTCATTGGTTCATAATTTATTTGTAGCAAGAAAGCAGTACATTTTGTCAAATACACACCATGAAGTCTTCCAAGCGAAGTTTCTTCGAGTCTGCAAAAATGTTATGAAACTTTGCCAGTCCACAGCAAATTTTGCGGAAATTTTCCAATCCGCGAAACTTTGTTTGTAAATCAAACCAAAGATGTTGGGGAACACTGGTCTAGCCTTCTGAGGTTTATGATAAATATCAGAGAAGCTGTGAATATTTAAATTCGTTTACGAGGAATTCCTAAATTGTTACCATGACAAAACGAAGACACGACGAAAAAAATCTGATAATGAAGTTACAGCAGTAAATCGAATGATGGACGAATTTAAGCGCCAGAATTTTCTAAAATAAGTTCTTTTCACATGAAGAACTGCTGTCAGCACAGCTTTCGATGAAAATATAGCAGATTTTAGCATATGCTACAAAATATCTTGAGGAGGAAGCCACCCGAGGCATAATCACGCAGCTTGGCCGGGATCGGAGTATCATTCAAGAAATTTGCGAAGGAAGTTGACTCATACCAATAAAAAGCTGGCATGCGAAATTTCTGGGGTACAGTACAGTATATTCAACCAGAAATCCTGCATCC
>CAJPEX010004237.1:0-23110 GCA_905338405.1 Notodromas monacha | reverse complement strand
AAGCACTGGACTTTTTCCGTTGCCTGTGATTGGCTGGATAAAAGTGCATCCCGGGAACAGATGCACAAAGGAAAACGGGACCAGAATCCAGGTCCTGGGACCTGACGTCTCTGGGCCCAAGTTCTGGTTCCCCAACAGCATATTTTAAAAAATTTGCTCAGGCGACAGTAAAATATCATGTGTCACTGAATCTCTATCAATTCTGCGACAAAGTTGAGAAGGAACCAAGGAGTTAGAGAAAATGATCCACTCTGAAGTCTGTGAAAGGAAAGAAAACACAACAGTCAGCTGCTGGGTAGCCATCATGTCCTGGGTTTATTAAGGACTAAAGTTTAAAGGTTATGATGTATTTCTCTTCTTATTTAGTAAAAAAAGGAAAGACAATTGGAGCATTCCAAGAAGATACAAGAGGAAAAAGTTGATCCACTCTTTTGAAAAACACAGTCAGAAAAAACCAAACCGTTTGCCTCAAATTTTTCCGAGTCAGTGGCAAAACTCCGCCATATTGGTGGCAAGATTTTATCCTGAAGATTGAATGTTTTCCTTCTTGGCCAATTCGGGAACAATTCTCTCTTCATTTTGGTTGAGATTTCTTGGCCTTGTATCTTCTCATTATTTTTTTACTGCCTCCTGTCAATGATTTTTCTTCAATGGTTTTCTTAATTGGTCGTTTTTATTTCTCTCTTTTACTTAGGTTTCTGAGACATTATGCTTGCGACGTTTGAAAATGCTAACATTTGAAACTGCTGATACGGTAATGCATTTCTTTTATTTGAGGGCACCGTAATTACACTGAAATTTTGGCATGAGATTGAATAAACACAGTAGCATGTGAAGAAGCTGAAGAAAAAAAAACGCTATCTGCGGAAAAAATCAAGGATTTTATCCCCTCATATAATCATTTAATTTTCCTTACAATAATTCTTTCCAAAACGTTTGAATCTCGAAAACGAATCAGTCGGTGTTTTATGCATCCTTGCCAACAATCTCTCGTTCTCTTCTGGAAAATTTTTGGTAAACATTCCGATTTATTAACCTTTTTGCCTACAAAGTTTCTTTTATGACAAGATAAGGCAATCGATGATCAGTGGTTTGATAAATTCCTTCTGGAACAATTTGATTTAATGCCATCTAGTTATCTCATTTTTCGTGCTCGTGAATTTTCAAATTTTCTAGTATTTTATTCATTTTGTCTTGCTGATCGTTTAGTTTAACTGTAGTATAAATCTGTGTCCGTATGAGAGCATTTCGAGGAAGTTAACCACAAAAAAAAGCATCACTTCCATTTTTCACCTCTCAAGCTGAAGAATTCTCAGTTTTTCTCTTTCAAATATTGACCAAATAAATTTTCCGGCGAAAACGTTGTCGAAATCTGCGCTTTTTCAAAAATAAACAAACGAACTCGCGGAAAAGCTTGGTCGCATCCCGATGCCTATATACAATCTTGAACGATCCCCACGAAATCGGAATAAATGCCTCTCTTTGAAAAGTGTCTCGATCACTTCAGATCTCGTTTCCTCATTGCGTATGCAAATTGAGTCGCAGCTGTCGAGCTTCGGTCGGACAAGTCTTCTCCGGGAGTCCCAAAGATAAATGTTCCTGATAACGATGAAAGCCACTTCGAGATCCACGCAACGTTTCCCGAAGGGAAAGAAAAAAATCTCGAAATTCCTTTAGAAAGAAGAAGGAGGAGGAGAAGAAGAAGAAGAGGAATAGGGGAAAGAAAATTGAGTCTCTGGTTAAAAGAAGAAAACTGAGGAACACGAGAGCTTAAGCACGGGGAATCGAGAAAAAAAGAACGGAGATGGTTTTTACTCCGCCGCCGGTCTTCATCACGCGCCGCACGTCATCTCAAGGCTTGTTTGACACACCCGTGCTTCGTTGTTTGGTATATAGAAGGAATTGTCAGTGAACCCTGATGAACATCACACGCGGTTCCTTTATTTTACAAAGAACTTTACATCGACTTTTCAAATACGAAACATGAGGACAAAAAAATAATCAATATTCAGGCATTCATGCAGGGCAGTCATGTCCATGCAGAGATCGATATTGCCAAGATAAAACTCGGGATGCTTCCAAGATTTTCAATTTTGTTTTCTCGCGAATGAATCCCATTTTTTACACGAATACGAGAAAAATACCATCTAATCAAGAAATTCATCAGTATGGGTACTTACAATAATAAAATAAACGCAATTTCTGACGATGCTCTTTTATCGCATTCAATCGGCAATGTAATTATCGCATTATCAATTTGGGCTTTCCTGCTCTGAAGTGATTAAAATGTCATTGAGTGGATTTGGGTTGGGTGAGAAGGGGGGTTGGTTGTGGAAATCTTGATTGAACCTTGTGAACGCTGAAAAGCGGCAAATAAAATGTTCTGTTCGTTCATTCATTCATTCGCATTCAATTTATTAATGAATCAGAGGCGTTCGTTGATTTTAGTCAGACATCAATCAGCTAAACTTGACCAGTTTAACATACTCGAATGCCACCAGTAAGAAGAAAAAAAATCCAAATTATGTTTCCTTGAAATTAAAATGATTGTAAGAACCTTTTTGATTTGATTTTATGTGGTTTTCCATGTACAGTACTGTACTGTATTCTCTTTCCATTAGCAGTTTATGCCAATAAATACTGATTTGATTTTGCATCAGGCGGATTATAACTTGAAGTTAGATCGAAGATGTTCTGAGAAGAGAATGAGAATCGACAAAATCTTGGCATTGTTCAAAAAGTCGATGTAGGAAATTATTCCATGAAAATCGGAGAAAATAATAAATTTTGTTATTGTAAGAAAGACACAAAAAAATAACATCACAGTTATTAGCCATTAACCGTAACAAAATAAAATAAGGTTTTTAGAAGAGAATGAGAATCGACAAAATCTTGGCATTGTTCAAAAAGTCTCGATGTAGGAAATTATTCCATGAAAATCGGAGAAAAGAATAAATTTTCTTTTTGTTCGAAACACCCCAAAAAGAAAATGGCGTCTCCTCGCGGTTTCTTTAGAAGAGTTTACCATGCTTTTGGCTCGACTTCACGACAGTAATTTTCCCCCCAAAAAAATTGAATGTCCGGCGGATTCCCAAACCTGTCAAGTCTGAAAGACTCGTTAGTACCCGTATTTTTTGAACTTGAGAACCGAAATGAAGACAAGGATGTTTTTATATACACGAACCAGACATCGGTTGGTACTGTTCTCACGCCATTTTTCAAGCCCAATTGCGGCAAAAAAATTACCTTCAACCGTGGAGCAGACGAGCGTCATTTTGTTCCCGGCGGTTTCTGTACGATAGTTTTAATCAAAAACAAACTTCAGCGAGTTAAGAAATGGTTTTCAAAAAAAAGAAAGAAAAAATCTGCTTCATATGAAGAGCACCCTTCGTTTCTGCTCTCTGTCTCTTTACTCACGCATACCAAACATTTCTTTCCCCGGATTTTCTATGAGATATTATTTTTTCGCACCCAACAGCAGGGGGTGGGAAAAACTTGAACCAAGTGCGAAATCGAATCGGAGTCGACGGGTTTATTTAAACCGAAGGCAAACAAGGTGCGCCGTGGTGTTGAGCTTCGGAACTCATCGCCTTCGTGTGGCCTAAAAAAATATATATATATTTATATGATAGAAGAATAATAATTCAAGGAGGGGAATTTTACAGCCACATTTTTTTTTACAGTTTTCTACTTCACATGTGGGTGCTATTCTTTCATCACCTTAATTTTGTGTTGCCTTTTTTTTCCCCCTCGTCGGGTATTTTGACGGGCATGAAACGGGTCACGGAATAACCCAAGGTTTGATTTCGTGTGTCAACAGGTGAACAGAGTCATTCGGCGAACGTGTGTGAGAGTGACTCGAAGTTCCTTTTTGTTTTTAGTAAAAAAAAAAACGTTTTGAAGACGTTTTTGAGATTGGTTTTTTCGCTTCAAGCTGCTTGAGTCTTTGTGAATACGATGCGAACCCATGATAAAGCTGCGTCTAAGAGGAAAACGATATTGTTGGTCACTATAGACTCGGCAATGTTGTCGGCAGAAAAGATGAATTTTTTTTATAAAAGGTCGAGAATTCTGCTTCGGAGTGATTCAAAATCTTGTTTACTCTGTGCATTCTGTTGAAATGTTTCCTGAAACACATTCTATAAACATCCGCTGTTCTTTTTTCCTTTTTTTTTTTTGAAGATCCGAAGCGAAGAGGAAATTTAGATCTGCTTAAAATTGGTGAGCTATGACTTGGCTGCGAATTCGTTGAACGAGCATTCAGTTTCATGAGAATTTATTTCTTTTTCGAAAGCTGTGAAATGCGTGTTTTCTGTTGTTATAATGTCGACCAGGTATAAAATAATTTCTTACATCTCTTTTTCGTTGATCGCTTGAATTTTAAAAATTTATGTTCTTTTAAACAAATTCATATTTACGATTGGAATAACGCAGCGTGTTTTTCGAAACATGTACTTCGCAACATATTCTTTTCAATCAGTACATCGGTAATATAAATCACAAGTATCGTTTCAGAAATTTTCACGAATTTCAAGCCCAAGTGCGTGGCTACTCCTGATATACGCTCAATTTTGAGTAAAGATGGTGCAGTATTACATCTGGAAATTTTGTACTGTACTGTACTAGGATTTCCAGGTCATGGACGAAATATTGAGAATCCAAATTTCAGTTGGAAATATTCGTGGAACAATCTGATAAGCAGAACGAGACTAGAATCGAGACACTGCTGTGATTATGAAAAATCTTGAATTTTATCAAGTGTGCATCAGATTTTCCAAGTTTCCTCTGTTTACATTCTTGAATTACAGAACAGAGAAATAATTCTGAGGTCCGGCTTATTTTTTTTTTATTGTAAAGATTTGGTAGATCCAGGCGTAAAAATATTCCACCATTGAAATCGTTCCGAATTATAAAGACCAGCTGTGAATATCGTCCATAAAGTTTGCGTTTCTTGAACTTATGGACACATCGCAATTTGAAAGTAATCCAGGATGTGAATTTTTTTTATTTTTAATGCGGACAGGTGCGTCCGTAGAAGAAATGACGCTTGATTTCCGTGAATAATACGTTACTCGGCCATTCGAAATTGTGGAAATGGAAACAAAGCGGGTAAAATATGCAGGTGCGAAGGGAAATGGAACACCCGAGACACATTATCATAAGCGAGGTCAACCTCACCTTTTCTTCCTTGGTAAACAGGCGGAAAAGAAATATTTCTTAATGCTATACTACGAAAGAAGGTCCGATTCCAACTGCACCATATTGAATTTAGTGCATCTGCGGGGGGAAAAAAGATTCGAACCCAAACTCTCAAAAATATGATCTTTCCAAAAATCGAACTCCGAAAAAATGAAATTTGTACAGAGGACTTAACAAAAAAAAGTTAACTAAACTTTCAATTTTTTTCAAAATCCAACGGGTCTGTTGTGTATGTGATTGCATTCTCCCTCGTTCATAAAAATTTTAATTACTCTCAAATCTAGTTGCTCTTTAGTTTCAGAGGAAATTAATTGGTTTTTTTTTTCAAAAAGTGCCCGCAAGACTTATTCATATTTGATTGAAAAATTCAATATTAATGACAAAATCCAATTCATTCGACGAAAAAATATTTCGTAATGCAGAATCTATTTTGTAAATTTTGATTCAGAGCGATCCAAAATTTTCGCGCTGAGTCGATTTATCCATCAAATTTGCCGAGGAAAACTATGAGTGAAGTGTGTTCCCGAGATAGAAGTGGCGAAACCAACTTCCTGCTGGTAAATTTGGCTCACTTTTTATTTTTTCAAAGCGGAAAAGCTGATGAAACGTCAGTCAATCTCTCAAAAAATGTAATGGCGGAGAATTCTCTGCTTTCGTGCCAAAAAATCATGACCCAGTCGTCTTCTGACACTCGCCATGAATTACCTCGAGAACAAGGATTGCAAATCATCGTCGCTCATCATTAGGAAACCTAAAACACGAGACAGGGGGGGGATCTAGTTTTTAGATTTAGCATTCTTTTCCAAATTCTTAGCCGTAGGATTTCTTTTTTCTTGAGCGCTACATTGTCCTTTAAAATTAAGAGTCTTCGGAGGTCTATGTTGATGAAAGTGAAGCTGACCTTTTCACTCACTCATCTTCGTCTTGTCTTTGATGGTGGCAATTGACTGTCGATTCACGAAAGTTATTTCTAACTCTGAGCTGTTTTTTTCGCCGTCTGTAGCGTTTGGAAAATTCGTGTGACTCGAATTGAGGATGTAAATTGAGTTAAAGTATTTAATAACGCGTACCTCATGTTTGCCATTTAAATTTGGGATTTAGACTTCAAACATTTCATCAAACGACCGTAGCTTCTTGGGATAACCTTTTTCAAATGCTTAATACAGTTCAACCTCTCTAAGTCGAATTTCTATGGACCATAAAAAAATTTGACTTAGGGCTGTTTTCATTTTTTGAGGTTTCCAGTTGAGAAAACAAACGCTTTTGTTGTGATAAGTGAAAAAAATGTGGGAAATCATAAATGAGGATATTCTGGGGTCCACCTTGCTGAACTTGGAGGCAGGGGTTCATTTGCTACACAGTATTTGCCTTTCAAATCCTTTCAAGATGCATCAAATTATTTATTTTAATCATTTTATCTTTCATATTTAAAGAAAATAATGACCAGAAGGCCTCAGAAAATTCAACTTGCAAAGGTTTTATAAAAAAATACTTCGAGTTAGGGAGGTTTTTAATGTATTAATACTAATGGAATTCAGAAAGGAATTTGAAAAAAAATTCGACTTAGGGAGGAATTTGACTTAGGGAGGTTCGACTTACTCAGGTTCACCTGTAGAATGAAGCTCAGGTGAAATTTGACGGAGAATCTTGATGAATTTTTCTTTTGTATTTACCACACGCTCTTTTTTTTTAATTCAGAAGAAAAAATAGGTTTTGAGTCATAGCTATGCGGGCAAAACATGTCTTGAAATTTCAAAGCTTTGGTGCGTGTCATACTTGATTCCAGCAGGGAATTTTAAGCTAGATTATGCGGACAATTCAAAAATGGAAATGATGGAAAATCAACATTCAAATAAACCACAATTCGTCAAAATTAAAATTTTGACAAATTTCATTTTGAAAATATTTAAAATGGGGTGTACGTTTTATTCGGGGATGCATTTTTATACAAATATGGGTTTGAAAAAAAGTAGAAACCGCATTTCTGCCAACATATTCTGTTTGCTGCAGCAGCAACTTCCGATCTCAAAGTTGGTTTAGCTGGATTCATAATTTTTTTCTCCGGTTCTGATGCCCTTGGATCAGGACTTTGAATGAGAAAATTGGATGCATTTTTATTTCTTGACAATTTCCGCGCGAATGTTCTGGTTGCGACAACAGCAACTCCCAAACTCGACGTTGTTACTGACGGAAAGTGAGACCCCCATGTGCGGACACCTCGACCTGCGGACAATTCGACATAGGGACACTTATTTTCTCATGAAAAATTAATAAAAAGGGCCCGACATGAGGACACTGACTCAATAGGGACATTTTGTGATAAAATTGCCAACACATTTCAGGCCAAATTACAAGAAACAGATATTTCCAATCTAAAATTGATGTAAGAAAAGTTCTTGGGCATTTCTCTCACCAATTTACCACCCATTTAGCTAATTTAAAAAATTACCTCCAGCAGAGAGGAAATTTTTCGCTTGAATATTATTTTTACAGCCAACATTTCTATGTACTGTACAGAGGTACCAGTATTAAATTCCCAAAATGCCTATATTGTGTTGAAATACTGTATATTGATTGGAATCAGTTTAAATTGGGAGACAATTTTTATTTTCATGGAATTATGGTGAGTATTTTGTACATAAAACATCAATTAAAAATTATATAATGTAATGTAAGTCTAAGGGAAAATGAGACTTAACTTAGGGACAGTCTTGATGCACCAATTACGTCCGCATCTCGGGATCTCACTGTATTTTTTACCCAAAATAATTAGCTAGGATGAAAGTTAATTTCTGAGTGATGCTGAGCAAGAATAAGCATTCGACCTCAACTTCCCAGAAAGCTTTCAGAGATTTTCCAGTCCCACTTTCTTCCATCCAAAATATACTGTAATTAATCATCGATGCGTCACCCGACTTCCTGGTGGAAAAAATCATGAAGAAGTGATCGAATCACTCGCAGTAGTAAACCACTTTACTTTGCATTTAGTGTAGACGCATTTCCCTGTGATGATCATGGAGAAGCAAAAATATTCAAAAATAAATACTGTACGAGGATATAATATTCATCCTAATCATCCACTTCAACCTGCTGGGGTTTTTGGGCCCAAAAAAAGCTACGCAACGCTCAGATTTCTTGTTCGTTCGTTTTTTAACCCTTCCGCTTCGTGAAAACTAAAAATAATACACCCAGAATTACCAAAGACAGTAAAAAAAAGTAGTTACTGACAACAGCCGCCATAAATGATGTCGCAATCGTAACTCGAGGCATCCTCAAGTCGTCCAGGCATTCACGACAGCCAAATTATTCCCACTGTGGTAGTTCGGTGAAAGAAAATATTAAGAAACTATCGCACTAACAAGAATCACTATCGCACGCAACTGAGCCGATAAACAAAAACGGAGTCCTCACTTTATCGCGAAAGTACAGTACAGGTACAGTACTTTTCAACTTGCACAAGTTGGGAGATTTGGCGCAGTACACTAGCTTTTTCGAATCGTCTGATGGCAAATCAAGCGACCAAACCCAACGTGTTTCCCAATATCTGCTCTTTGCGATCGATGATCAAGTTGGCCAGAAGGACAACGGGATTTAAGAGCAATTAGGGGACGCCAGATGACGAGCCCTGGGGGCACAGTGTGACCGCCACCGTGGAAGTCGAATGAGTTCCAGCATGATTATCAATAGAACCTGAGGGTGCCAATTTTCTTCAAGGTGGCCCTTCCCAACTTTACGCCCTCTCTCTTTTCCATGTGTAAATGAGGGGGAGAACTTTGAAGAACTCATTGCAATCATCCGCTAATAATTCAGGCCTAATCTATAAACGTTTATGGTTTTCATGAAAACATTTTACAAGATGTTGAGAAAAGGATATAGGGGTGCAGTTGAACATTGATAAGCCACTTCTATTTGTTCCGGAGGTTCGTGGTGGCTCGACAGGGTTGGCAGTTGTACCAAAAACGCAAAAATAATATCAAAATCAAGTACTGAATAATATGAAATATACTGTATTCCTTATCTTTTCAGAAAATCAATAAAATAATGGTATGTTGTTGATAAGTGGAAGTTGTTGACAGGGTTGGCAGTTGTACCAAAGACGCAAAAATAATATCAAAATCAAGTACTGAATAATATGAAATATACCGTATTCCTTATTTTTCCAGAAAATCAATAAAATAACGGTATGTTGTTGTTTGAAATTTGAAGCTGTTCCCAGGCTGTGAGCCTTGACGTCTGAGATTTCAGCTGAGTTTTTTCTTCTGAGTGTTTGATCGTGACCCCCCTTTGATTTGGGACAAAGGAAAATTTTCAGCATTCTCAAGTAGTGCAAAAAATCCCCCTTAGTAACCCAAGGATACACATGGTAAATTATACTTAATTATTGTTTCCATGAATAGCAAATTATAGCAGCCTTGTAGGTGCTTTTTTAATTGGACACCGATAATACAGAAACATCCATCACGTTTGCAAGGTACAGGGCAGTGAGCGAACATTAAATGAAAAATTTTAAAGAGCTGATGATTTGATGCCTTGATGATGCAAAATATTTCAATTTTAATCCGACTGGGAAAATTTTTGTGTGACAACAATTCATTAAAAAACTTGCGACACATTCCTTGCTAAATCGATAATGAAGTATAAACTTAGATCCCTGGCTTTTCCAAAAAAAAATGTTTAGATCCAGAAAAAAAGGAGTTTGTAAGCCATGTCATGGTTTGATAGTTGGGTCAGCGGCTTAAGTTTGTCAGCAGGAAAGTTTGCTAGTCAGGGCATTTGTAACCCGAAATCACCCTGTATATGGAAGACAAAATTAATATATAAAAGAATATTTGACTTTTCAATAATCTTGGCAGATATTGAATGCCATTTTAACATGGTTTCCAATGCCATCAACAAGGAAGATTTGTCTTGAAAAAAAAAATTAGTGGTGGTCAAGGGTATAGTGGTTTTTTGGTGGGTGACTCAACAGGGATTGTCTTTACTGTATGATAGACAAAATGAATATGCAAAAGTATTTAATATACTGAATTGATATTCAATACAGTACTTTGAAAATGGAAAAAATCTGATAAAATTCAAAAACGTTTTTGATGTGGATAATTTATTCTACATACGATATTTTTATTTCGCTTGAACAGCTATATGAAAAGCTCAGGATTTGATCTCCATTTTGATCGCAAGTTTGGAACTTAAAAGCCCTTTGTTCCAATTGTGACGTGGCCAGGTGGGAAAGACTTCCCATCATCCAAATCAGCTAACAGCACCAAGTGGAAAAAAAATATATATATATATATCTACTGTGCAACGCTATTCTTCCAGAGTGGAGGGGTGTGGGTTCCCCTTCGGATTTCACTCACTCCTTCATCGCCAACGCACAATTCTTCCGTTCATGCTGTGAAATCAAGATTTCAGTGACCCTGGTGATTTGCAGGTTGAAACAGAGAGGTGGGGGAGACATTTTCGTGGAATTGGCGAGTGGGCAAAGACCCTCTGGTCACACGGATACTTCCCACAAAATATAGACTACAGATCATATTTTAACTGGGTGCAACCCCAACGGGAGCATCAACCCTCAGGAAAATCGATTTCATGAATAAGTTACCCTTGCTTGAAATTGTATTCAATACAGTTGAAAATGGATAACTGGAATCTACCCTACATCCAATTTTTCCAAGTCCCTGTTTGAATTCCCTTGAAAACAATGCATTAAAAACCTTCCCAACTGGAAGGCTTTCCACCTCAAATTCGCATGACTTGAATTTTCTGGAGGCCTTCTGGCATTTCATTGACGGTAGAGCCGTAGAGGGAAAACTAATCCCTCTAAAAAATGTACTTGACGTCTTTTGATAGGAAGTGAAAGACTATCTGGTAAAATGAACCCTTGTCTTCAAGGTCAGAATCCAGTGACTCATTAAAATTACATTTTTCTGTGATTCTTACTTCTTTTCCTAACCAAAATGCTTCTTTCCTAACTCGAAACCTCCTAAAATAACTATAATTTTGTTGCAGACCCCTTGAATTTCGACCTTATCATTGTAGAAGTTCGACTGTATCATCCTTGGAAATTTTTCGAGAAACTGAGTATAGGATTATGTACGGAAATTTTGTTAATTCCGATCAATTCATCAGCCCGCATTCTTATAGAACCGCATTAGAAAATTCTAGATGCAGCCCTTATGAATTTGACCGTGACCGAAGCCAGCTTGAACCTAATGAAAAGCGATACGATTATAATATCATTTCCGTAACATCGATAATGATCATGGCATCAGAAGTCAATTGGCACAAAAGCAAGAATTGTGTAGCAACACATAATCATACCATAGCAACACATACAACAAGTTTGCATCACCCTCTTGGATAATGTAAAACGAGTTTCACCAACATTCATCTGGTATCAAAGCATCAAACCTCAGCTTTCAATTTATGCTCCAGTCTAATCTCATATACTGTATTACCATATTAGGATGTGTTCATCTTCAAGCCTCAAAGAGGTATGACGAAATGAAAAAACATGAAAAAATTGAGGGAAACCCGTTATTTATTTTGTCATTCAAGCTCTGGAATGTTCAGTTCTTTCCTGGAACTGCGAGAGTGCTAATATTCATCATACTGCATCCTCATAATTTTGATCAAACATGCATGCGAATAGCATGTATGCCCATGTAAATCGATGCTAGACAAAGCATCGCTTTTACCTGAAGTATGGTACACGAGATGAAGTATTGGAAAAATTTTGATGTCGCGCTGGGAAATTCGTGAACACCAAGATGAAATTTCGATGATTTGAACATCGCACATATATATCTTAGATCAGCACAGATTTCTTGGTTTATATTATACCATGAACTTCCAGCATGCAAATTTTTCGCCTCCGCCTATTATCAAACAATCGGCATTTTACTGATGCCTCCATAATGATCGAATTCTCTCGAAGAGCAGGAATAACACAATGTCATTCTGCTGAGGCCAGAACTTTCCGCTCCCGCGATATCAAACTATTGCACTGTATACGTACTTACGCTCTCATCCGGCAGTTCGTCAAGATCAAGTGCACGCAACTGACAATGAAATTGACATTAACTCGCAACGCTTGATGTCTCTTGCACAACACGACCGAGAAAAGTTCTGCACGATGATCGAAATTTTTAAATCCGCTACATGGAAACGTGATTCACCGCCGTTCGGAGAGCTATTCAGCACTGATTCTTATCCCCCCCATCACCCCCAACTTCACTCGTCACGGTCAATTCTTTCCCTCGCACACACCACAGCATCTTTTCCCGCTGCCGCACGGCGACTAACTGGCAGATGGGCACCAACGCCTTGAGTTCTGCCTCCGAGTTCACGTTTGATGGAAGCCCAGCGGTTCGAAGCGGGTTTCGAGTCAACAGAAACCGCGCGCTTTTCATCTCGGATCTCAAGCCCTCGCAGGAGACGTTTTCTGGGACTTCAGTTCTCAAGGAGTTGGTCAACTCCCAACCATCTGATAGGGACAGTAACTTTTCCCCCTGATTGAGGTAAAGATTCACTGCTAATCTGCTGTGTAGCAAATCTGATGAAGGAGGGCTTGGTCAGTGCAAGGGGTTGAAAACATATAGTACTGTGCGCAATGAGTAAATACATTTTAACCAGGATAACTTGAAACTCCCTAACTTGAATACAGCACCTGGCAACTCCAGCTTTTTCAAGTCCATGTATCAATGCACTTATAGAAAGAATAATGCATTAAAATCCTCTCTAACCCTTGTGCAGCAAAGTTGGGATATTTTTGCAAAATTGTGTGTGACTGGGCACTGGGAATAAAAAAAAAACTATTTTTTTTACCAAGGCTAAGTCAGGAAAAAGTCCAAGATTTTTTTCTATTCCTGCAGAAAATTTTGATGAAAATTTAAGAAAAAATCCCTGGCTGGGTGGCGTTTTTTCTGCATTCCTGGCATAGGATTTGCATGTGAAAATCTTGGAAACAACAGAAAATTTGCCTCCCAGATTTTTCCCAACTTAGTCCTCCTCAACCTGGGCACATTCCAGTAGCCTTGGGTCAAACTGAAATGCACTGCCCCCCAGAAAAATCCCAACTCTGCCATGCACTGAGAAAGAACCCTCTGCTGTCCAAGGGCTAACCAAGATGAGTCCTTTCCTCTAAAACCTCCATAACTCCGATTTTCTGATGCTTCTGGGTACAGGAAACAAAAAAGCAATAAAAAAGTAACTTTACCTGTTCTGAAAGGAAGTTTAAGGCTAATTGGGCAAGTGAATCTTTGCATACAAGTTCAGCATCCTCATGACTCATTTAGGCAACAACTTATGTCCTGGAATATCACCATTCAGAATTTTCTTCAATTATTTTACTGTTTTCCCCAGCAAAAATGCTCATTTTTGTTAAATAATATCTGCTGCAACTTTAGCGTCTTGTTTGCAAGTGTAAAATTGAGCAGTTTCCCAATAAGATATTATAATTCAAGAATTCACATACCAATACAAATTGGCGTGCCAAAAGACAAATGACCAAAACCATCTGCAGGCAATAAAGATGTCAGAATACTCTTCCATGTGAGAGTCAGTATGATGACCCTCAAATTCATGGACAAAAAGCGCCATGCTGAAGCAAGGATTTGATCACTTTTTACATCCTAATATGCCCAAAAAACCCAGGAAACTCAAGCAGAATTGGCCACCCAAGGGAAAAATGCTATCCAACGGTTTTTGCATCCCCTCAAAGCTCTCCCATTTTCAAAGGGAGTTTCCAAAAACTTCCATAACATAAAACATCCCAGCAAATTGGTCTGGAATTGCCAAGCCCAATGTCTTGGAGTTCCAGCAGAAATTGTTGCTCATTCAGCCAATCTTCCCGCTCCGAAATCAGGGGGACCAAAAATGGCATAAAAGGAACACAAAATGGTTCCAGAATCATCATACTGTTTTGCGCGCTGTTGTGTCATCAAGTTTGTTGCTGTGTGTGCAAAAGTTTCCGTCAAACTGCATCAAAAGAACAGTCTTGTTTTGCTACTTGCCTTATTCTTTGGAAGTCATTTCCCAAATAATTTTTTTTGTGAAAACGCATTTTTCCGTGCATGGGACAAAAAGTGGGAAGTATTTTGCTGAAGAGGAGGAGCTAACAAAAATAAAGCCCAGAGGCTCTTCTTGGGCTAGTGAAATTATTGAATATTTCTTTGAAAAAACCCTTCACCGACCTTTTAAAAAAGAATGCTATTATGCCTCCTCTCTCTCTCTCTCTTTTTTTTAGAGGTTTTACCTGTATTATAGTCACCTCACAAGAAAACCTGACGCAAGACCGAGTCTGACTCAAGATGACACAAGGGCAACAGCATGCCCAAGCAGACCGGCATGTTAATTGCAGTGTCATGAGAGGGGCAATCACACTAAAGAGCTGACAAATGCGTCGACGATGTATTTCCTTTTTTTCTGGCTAGTTTTGTCTCTTATACATATATGTGACGGGTTCATTTAAACTGCTTGAGCCACGTTGTTGCAGCAACTGACCATGCGTCAGCTTCTTTAATAGAATGAGGAAATACAGTACATGTTCCTTCTAACGGGCATTAAAAAGGTTTGGTTGGCATGGCACAAGAAAATTGCTGGTATGCTGGTTTTTTATTTTAGGAATGTCAGCAGGAAGCAAACGCCAGAACCTGCTTGTCTTGGAATAGGAATGAGGAAATCCCAGCAACTTGATCAATTCGAATTCATTTTTTTTCGTCATGCACGCGCGTGATAATATTTTCTGGGATGGAATTTCCGGAAGCTTTAAATTTGTGGAAGATTTGGGCCTCAATTTCTTCAATCGAGATTATCATCGTTTCTTTTGAAGAAAAAAAAAACATTGATGCAGGTTCCAATCATGATGGCTCCTTTTTTTTGGAATTCTTGAGTAAGAAATACAAACTGCATGAGAAAAAAAACATATTGAACAAGGAAGAAGGTCTGATGGATTTAATCATCAATTATCTCTGAGGTTTTTTTTTTAGTTAATCTGTGTTTTTTTGAACATGATTACGCTATAATTGAGAAGAAAGCCAAGTGTCACATTCAAGCTATTTTCATCTCCAACTAGTATAATTATCTTTGCTAAGCAGCAATGGAAACACAACTGTATGGATTAATTCAAGAGCAAAGGGTACTCAATTCATAATGAAAATACTTGCTTTCTTATTTAGAAGCAGAAATCAAATGACCGATTCTATAAATTCAATTTTGAAAAAAAGGTAAAGTACATTATTTGATCAACCGGTCACATATGTTCATGCATTGGGACTTGGAAGGAACCAAAAAGCCCGCATGATTATTTAAAAATTAAATATGCTATTTAAAAATTAATTATCAATTTTGATTTTTCATGAGGTTCCTGATGCGTCGTCGTCATTGGGATTTTTTTTCACTGCAGTTTTTCGAACGTTGAGTAAAGAAACTTTGAAGTGATCGATTATTCGCAAAATTTTCTTTCATCAATGACGTATATTCAGCCAGTTATTGTTTAGCCCAGATGATTGGAGCCTTTTGAACAATACGCTTGCACCTGTTGAATTTGTATATTTGTGTTTTGTAATTTGTATTCCATTCGACAAACATATGCTTCATGATGGATTCTGCGAATCAACATAAAAATCATACCATAGGATTTTTTGTTTATTTTCATTGCTGGTTTCTTTACTTCGGGGTGAAAACAATTTTCGAACTTGTTATGTTCTAGATGTGAAATATTCAGCAGTTTTCATGATATGAGAATGACAACTTAAATAACCGCTTATACAACCAACTTATAACTTATTATGACAACTAACTGACAACTGACATGCTATAACAGCGACATAAATAAATGAATGTCATTCGCATTATTCAAAGATCACGGTACAGGGCAGTATTTTTAACCCTCCAAAAACCAGTTTTTTCTTCAATTTCAAGAATGCGTCTTCCGAATATTCGGAAAATTCAATCAAAATCGGATTTTTAATACCTTCGTAAAACATTTCAAACTGCTTTCTAGTTACAGATACTTTTGTCACGAACGGATTGAAAAAGACAGCTTTGGCAAACACAGGGAAATAATTTGGAGTGAGGGAATGCTTTGATAAATTACATTTTATTTCCCACCGTCTTTATTTCGGAAAATGTGTAGCGCGGATTGGGATAGTTTTCGTATCGCATCCCCAAGAATTTCCCCCTTAAAATTAAACATCACCATTTTCATTGAAATATGTTTCTCTGTTTTTTATGCATTTTAATTCGGAAATGGGGATACTTTGGCTGATCGACGATGTTGAATGGACAGCGGGAGAAATATGCACCCTGTATAACCGCTGACGTTAGTCGCCAGAGTCACGACCTTTCAGCCTTGATCCCGACGTCATCCGCATTTGTTCTTCATTCTCTTCTANTTCATTGAAATATGTTTCTCTGTTTTTTATGCATTTTAATTCGGAAATGGGGATACTCTGGCTGATCGACGATGTTGAATGGACAGCGGGAGAAATATGCACCCTGTATAGCCGCTGACGTTAGTCGCCAGAGTCACGACCTTTCAGCCTTGATCCCGACGTCATCCGCATTTGTTCTTCATTCTCTTCTATAGGCATTGCATAAATGAACTAGAGTAAATGTATTCTACCCTTTCAGAAGTCCATGCATAAAAAGTTTGCTCGAGGTAAACGAAAATCTCGACGAACGCGGCTCGGACAAGAATCAAGTTCGTCGTGAGGCTATACGTTTAATTTTGAAGAAAAAATCCTGAGCATAACTCAGTGCGATGTCGGGAATAATTCTTTCTACAATAATTGACATTCCCGTTTCGAAATATCAATTGAGAAAGATGGTTGACGTTGAAAGGAAGAGAAAATACATTCGTTAATTGAAAGATGACTGATGGCGTAAATAAAATAGATTTTGAGTCCCCGCATAACGAAAGACCCGCGGAGCGAAATATTCACGGACTAAACTTTTTCAATGAGGAAGAAGTGACTCACATGACGAAATTGGCTTGCCCAAAATGCTAAAAATATAACAATAAGTGCCTGACTAAAGCTTCGAACTTATTTGGAAAATTGAGGAGAAAAGTAAAAAAAAATGGGAATAAATTAAAATATTAATATTTAAAAAATATTAGAAAAATAAAAAATTAAAAAATTAAAAATAAAATAATTACTTTTGTCTTTTCTAGCCTTTAAAATTCGTGAACTTCAGAAGAGCCAGATTCATACTTATGTATACTAATAAATTTTAAATTTTATGCGAAGAACTTGAAAAAAGGCAGTTTTAATGCTTTTCGGTGAGTGTTTGGGAACACATTATATCATTTACAGTCCAACTTCAACAGAAATAAAATTTCGAATCACAAGAATTCCGAATAAAAAAACACACACCCAGAACTGATAATTTTCGTTGCACACGGACCCACTGTAAAAACATTCAACTCCTTCAAAAGTCCACACATGAAGAGTCGGCTCGTCGTGGTAAACCAAAATCGTCACGAAGAATCCGATTTGGACACTAAGCAAGTTCGTCAGGTTAAATTCAATTTTTTAAATCCTGAACTTAAGTCATGCCGATCGCAAGAATAAATTGATACATCTTCCCGTTCCGAGAGATCAATTTCAAAAGATGGTTGATGTCGAAAGCCGAAAGAGAGAAAAAAACCCTTGTTTATTAGAGGAACCGATTTGCATCATGCAGCTCCGTTTGGATTGCCCAATTTCTTGTTTTTCTTTTCTAGGTAAATGAATCAATAAAACAAACGGCGATGAAGCCAGTTCGATTATACAGGATTGAAAAAGTAAAAGTTCTGCGCTGGAAGGGAATACTCGGCCCGTAATTGAAGTACACCCGAATATACAGTACGCATATCGTGGGGGCCACATCTCATTTTACGGCCACCGAGAATGATTTATTCCGAGTCGGACCAGTTATAACTCACTTGACCCTCCATGGGTATGGTTTAATGTCCGAGTCTGTTGCAGCCAGCCAACAGCAAGCCACACTTTTACTTTTTTTTGGGGGAGGGTTCCTTAAAAAAATACTTACAAAATTAATCATATCAAAAATTGATGCCTTCTTCATTTCACGGAATGTAAATTCTTGAAAATTTTGTCATTATGAACGCAATGTTCCACAATGTTGAAAAAGCTGTGTTCGTTCCATGCAAAAAAAAAGCTTCTAAAAAAAATTTGGGTGTGATTTAGCAAGTTAAAACAATAGATTCTTGAACGTTTGTCTGAGAATGGCACAAAAGAAGAGCCAGACGGAAAAATCCTGGCTTTATTCAATTTTTTTTTCCAAAAAGGGAGAATTGATTATCAGAAATTTTTTGTACCAGGGTTTATTTTCGCTTTCTTTCGCAATGTTTGCCTTGCCTTGGACACTTTTTTTTTTCATTTCGAAGCGCTAACTTGCTGAAATTCATGCTTATTCTTCTACTGCTGTTTCGTCACGCGGAAAAATTTGAAGCCAGTTCGATTATACAGGATTGAAAAAGTAAAAGTTCTGCGCTGGAAGGGAATACTCGGCCCGTAATTGAAGTACACCCGAATATACAGTACGCATATCGTGGGGGCCACATCTCATTTTACTGCCACTGAGAATGATTTATTCCGAGTCGGACCAGTTATAACTCACTTGACCCTCCATGGGTATGGTTTAATGTCCGAGTCTGTTGCAGCCAGCCATCAGCAAGCCACACTTCTACTTTTTTTTTTTGGTGAGGGTTTCTTAAAAAATTATTTACAAAAATAATCACATAAAAAATCAACCCCTTCTTCATTTTACGGAACATATATTCTTGAAAATTTGGTGATTATGAACGCAATGTTCCACAAGGTTGAAAAAGCTGTGTTCGTTCCATGCAACAACAAAAAAACTTCTACAGAAAAATGGGCGTGATTTAGCAAGTTAAAACAATAGATTCTTGAACGTTTGTCTGAGAATGGCACAAAAGAAGAACCAGAAGGAAAAATCCTGGCTTTGTTAAATTTTTTTCTAAGAACGGAGAATTGATTATCAGAAATTTTTTGTACCAGGGTTTATTTTCGCTTTCTTTCGCAATGTTTGCCTTGCCTTGGACACTTTTTTTTTTCATTTCGAAGCGCTAACTTGCTGAAATTCATGCTTATTCTTCTACTGCTGTTTCGTCACGCGGAAAAATGCATTCTGTGAATAAATTTTTGGCTACTAAAATTCTTTATGCGAATTTTTAGCATGGTTTTTTGTTAAGCAGGTTTCCACTGTATTATAATGAGTTCGAGGAGAAAATGGCGTTACTGTCTAACACAAAAATGCAATTTCGTTTCCTGCTTTATTGTAGAAATTTCAGAAAATTAGTCGCACTTCTGGAATAAGCCACATTTGAAAAATTTTTACATCGAGGAAAACAAAATTTTGTCTGAAAGCATATACGAAAAATTTTACAAACGCTTGCTTATTTGTACTGAATGCATTGAAAATAATTGCTGAATTACTTCGAACAGTATAAACCATACTGACTTCTTCAAAGCCTGCTGTTAATGAATTTTATCCATTTTTCCATTGATTGATTTCCCCAAAAAAAATAATTTGGATGGGGATCTCATGATTTATTGTTACGAGCATAATTCAAGCATGACGCTCGGATTTTGAGATTTTTCCTGATACCGTTAATTTTATCCATTTTTCTATTGATTGATTTCCCCAAAAAAAATAATTTGGATGGGGATCTCATGATTTATTGTTACGAGCATAATTCAAGCATGACGCTCGGATTTTGAGATTTTTCCTGATACCGTTGTCATGCAAAACTACAGTACATAGTGGTAGGCTTGCAAAGCACTGAATGAATGAATGAACAGAACACTTTATTTGCCACTTTCAGCATTCACAGGGTTCAATCAAGATTTCCACAACCAAACCCCCATCCCACCCAACCCAAATCCACTCAATGACATATTTAATCACTTCAGAACAGGAATGCACAAATTGGTAAAAAAATACAATACAATACAACATGAGTTACAATTGGACATTTGACATGCTTGCATACACCCATTCATTCCCTGACATTGGTAACAAAATATATGTAAACATTAATTTAAAGCACTGTATTAATTAATTTATACAGTGCAAAGCACTATATTATCTTCAGTAATACATTGTGCAATCGCAGCAATCCCTGACTTTTGCTTGCACTACAACTGGGTCTTTTCTCCACCAAATGCAAAAAAAGAAGAAGATCCGTATGGTTATGGGAACTGAAATGTAGCCTTGGGAAGAACTGGTTTGATGATTGAGATATAAAGATCTGCAATGCGCATTTAACTCTTGAAATGTAGGTTTCTTCAGCACCAGTTTCTGATGCAACTGGTCTGGGATAAAAAAAAATAAAATGATAGACGCCGAACTATGATGCAGTTTTTTGTTCATGCGAACTGCATAATTCTAAATTTTTCGAGAGATCACCCTGAAATTACGTGATTCAACCTTCAAGAGATAACTGGACAATCTAGTTTTTTTTCGTGCTACCAATACGGTAACTTGCATTGGAAAAAATCAGTTCATCACCCACGTGCCACAATAATCTAAAATTGGCTTTCGAATGTAACTGATTTTTGCAGTTCGACCTGGTGTACTTCACTGTAAAACGGTATTCACCACTTTTCAGTCAATTCAATACCGGAATAATAAATATATCTATATTGTGGTAAGCAGGAGGAATGAAAAAGGAGCTTGGACAAAGCATTTGTATTTTTCATCTCAACCCCCTTTTTTAGATGATTCATTTTTTTGCTTTCTTAATTTCAAAATTCTTGGATTGTTTGTGGAACATCTACCGAAAAAACACAAGTGGTCCAAATCTGACCAGTACGGAAACCAAATTATCTCATGTATTGAATATTAGAACCCTCGAAATAAGTTGATTTCCACCGAGCGTGTAAATTTTTAATTCATGCAGATTAGCTGCTGAATGAAAAAAAAGAACTGTGACCTGCTGGATCATTATGATATTCGAAATGGCCTGCAAATTTTTGAGAAAATTGGATCTCATTGCTGGCTATCATACTTGCCAGAAAAATCTGACGCAGCGAACTCTCATTATATACTGCATTTTAAAGAAGCAATCTTTTCAATCTGTATGTTTTGAATTTAAAATCGAAAACACATTTCGTGAAGAACTTTATTCGTTGAAATTAATTTTTGGGATATCTCTGGATCGACGAGTCGTTTATTTCAATGCCAATTTTTTCCAAGGTAACCCGAAGCATAAATTCAATTCTTTGTAACCAAATGAACAACCAAAATGACACGGAGTATAATATTTACAACGGATTGATTTTTGATTTTTTTAAATTGTGGTGAAGAAGGTCAGAGCTGGAGTTTCTGCGACTTTCTGTGCAGAATTCTAAGAAAGCCCCTGTTCGGATGAAAAAATCCCGATGCAAAAGGAAATACTGTACTGTACTCAAAATCTTTTCAAGCAACTCATTAATAAATAAGCTGCAGCAATTTTCCGAAAGCTTTAGCAGTTTTTTCAGAATTATTTCATTTTTCGAGGAATTTTTTTGAGGATAGTTGAGCAATATTTAATTTTCCGTGCGTTTACTCGTCCTCTCCATCATGAAGCATTGGGAAATATCAACAAGGGAAACTTGAGCCTTGGACTGGAATTCATGGGTGAATAAATTGCTGATCTTCACCTAAAAGATGAGATGAGGAGCTCTTGTTTACAAGCCCTCTGGCACTCGTCAACTCAACGTCAGTTCAAAAGAGACGTACAGCAGTTCTAAGAGGGCCTCATTTATTTGATCTTTCCAGGCATTGCTCGCACTAGATCCATAAATTTAAAAATGCATGCGCAGTATACATACAAGTCAACGGTTGTCTGGATACTATTGTAGCCAAGGTATTGTTCTGATTTGTTTCTTTCTCTACTGATCAATTTATCTAAATCAGTGATCTCCATGACAGTTATTCATGAGTTTGAGAAGAGTCCCTATGTCCTTAACCCTTGGGTGGCGAAGTTGGACTATTTTGGCAAAATTTTGTTGCACTTCAGAGAGGCAAAGAAAAAAAATGAAAACAGGGGGTTAAGGGCAAAGTTGGGAAGAATCCTGATGTTTTTTTCCGTGGGCACAGAAAATTTTTGGAAAAAAAAAACTCAGTCAGACTATATGGGCTTTTCTTGAATTAATCCCCACTTTGCCTCATCCTACCTGTAAGGGTTTTCCTGACATTCAATAAACTGAAAATGTTGGAGGATACAAAAATAATCCAACTCTGTCCTGCTATGAGAATGAACCTTCTGCTGTCCAAGGGTTAAAAGAATGACTGCGTTCCAGCCAAATACATTTTTTTAAAGTTCAGAGACCAGTTGTATGCAAATGCTGCAAGAAAACGTTTAAAAAAAAAATTTCAAATCTGTCGTCCTCACATTCTCAGTATACTCGGAATTTGATTAATTTGCAGCTGAAGTGCTTGAATATACAAAAAATATATGAATACCATACCTGTAAGTCGACAGCAGCCGTCAAAATAATGTGCGTTCGATCTTCTACATACAGCTTTGTCAATTCAAAATTTTTTGCATATTCTTGATTTGAAAAATAAGTAAATATAGAAATACCAAGAAGTTTTTTGGATATTCGACTCCGAAAAAGCTTTTAATCTAAAAAAAAAATAGTTCATTTGTGGCCGCAAACTCAATTTTCCAAATCAATAAAGTTGACTTCAATATTCTCAACTGGATGTGTTAAGGGGATGATTTATTTCCCAGTCAACATGGGGTTTCCTTTTTTTGCATGGCACTTCGTACAGTATTGAAAATGCTGGATCTAAGTTTGGGAAACTATTTCAGTTCACAAACATTTATGAAACTCCGCCAGTCTGCAAAATACTCAATATAAATTTGCTGGTCTCCCTGGGCCCAAAAACGTCG
>CAJPEX010004236.1:0-23120 GCA_905338405.1 Notodromas monacha | reverse complement strand
ACGACGATGGTGTCATTTTCGACACTGGTTGCGTTGGTCAAACTGCCACACCGGAAGTCTCATTCAGTCCTGCAGCTAAAGGAAACGAAATCGTGGTTAGCGTGGAACCCAATTGCCAGGGAACCACCGGAACTGCGTGGGATTTCGAAGTTCTTTGTCCGGAAATACGTAAAAAAGAGACCGAGGGTCAAATAATCATTTCCAGTGGAGCCCGTTTAATCAAAGAAGGAGATTCGGTCTACATTAACGCAAACGGGGATATGCCGGCTGTCAAAGGAACCTACTTCGGCACGAAGCCCATTAAATGGTTTGTGATGATCAATTAATAGATCAGTAAGTCAGCGCAGGAACGGTTATAGTAATTATTCAGCTGAACCTTCTCAACTCAAATCTCATCCATCTGTAATAAGTCAGGAGCATCCATATAGCAAACTGTTTTAATTTTTCCCTATACTGTATATATGCAGGCATTTTCATATATACAAGGGCATCAGGCAAAGATCTACCTGTAAATAATCAAAAGCTTCCCCTCTCGGCCTCTCGTCGTCTTCTGTAAATACGAGGGTTCTAACAAAAGTTCTCAGAATGGAAATGAAAATGGCCGCCTTCACAGCTGCCAACGTTGCAGCTGTGCCAATGTGACTGTGCCAATGTGGCGGCTGTGAAGGCGGCCGTTGATGAAAATGGTGGAATTACCTTGGAAGCTGTGGAGGCAGCCCTTGGGATTAGTGCCTCATTGATTTCAAGAATTCTGAGGGAAAAGCTGGGCTAAAAAAGAGAAAACTGCAGGAAGGGCGCCTCATCTATTGAGTGGATAGCAAAACTCTGCCACTGTGAATTTTGCAAAACATTTAAAATTTTTCAAGCAGGGCTGAATTTTTTTGTGTGCCAAAGAATATGTTTTCCCTAATGAATAAATTTTTTCCAGTTCCATTAGACGCCATTTTCATTTTCATTCCAAGAACTTTTGTTAGAACCCTCATATGAGGGTTCTAACAAAAGTTCTCAGAGTATAGCAATGAATATGGCATAAAATTGAGCTGAAAAAATTTATTCTTTAGCAAAAACATATTCTTTGGCACACAAAAAAAAATCAGCCCGGTTTGATATTTTTTTCAATTGTTTGAAAAATGCATCCTTGTAGAGTTTTGCTCTCCACTCAAAAAATGAGGCGCCCTTCTTTTGTTGCAGCCCAGCTTTCCCCTCAGAATTTTTTAAATCAACTCAAAATTCTTTCTAAGGGTTGCCTCCAGGTGATCCAAGGCAATTCCCCCATTTTCATCAACAGCCGCCTTCACAGCTGCCAAAGTGGCGGCCAATGTGGCAGCTGTGAAGGCGGCTGTTGATGAAAATGGCGGAACTACCTTGGATGACCTGGAGGCAACCTTTGGCATGAATGCCAAGTTGATTTCAAGAATTCTGAGGGGAAAGCTGGGCTACAACAACAAAAGGGCGCCTCATCTTTTGAGTGGAGAGCAAAACTCGATTAGGATGAATTTTGCAAAAAAAATTTTTTTAATGTCAAACTGGGCTGATTTTTTTTGTGTGCCAAAGAATATGTTTTTGCTAGAGAATACATTTTTTTCAGCTCAATTGTATGCCATTTTCATTGCTACTCCAAGAACTTTTGTTAGAACCCTCGTATATATAGAGGTCCAACTTTACTCTCCTTTTTTCGTTTTCGCGAATTCTGATATTTATTGGTATGCTTTGGATGCAAAGAACAGGAAACTCGAAATGGAGAATGGAGCTCAACAAAATAGGGAACATATATGGGGAGGTCTGATTTATCAAAGTCCAACTGTCTTCTCTTTTTTCACGTTTTGATTCTTATTGGTCTGCCTTGCGTATATTACAGGAAACTCGAGATGGAGAAGCTCGAGATCAGGAATTACGAATTGTGTCCTAGTTACGCGGATCCAGCAACTGGTTGGTACACTGCCATCAGCCAATCTTTCGCCATTCCGAATGGAGGAAAGGCGAAACTGTCCTGGATTGACAGGAACGAAAAGCCAGGCTCTTTGAGCTTTCGTGTCAAAGGGACCCAACCAGCTGACGCCAGTGTCCTGGCAGCCATTGGAGAATCCCCTTGGTTCGCAAAACACCTTGCCCATCACGAATCAAGCGGCAGAAAACAATTCGACAAAAAGGGAGAGCCAACTATAAGCATTGATAAGCCTGATGATCCGTCTTCCACAGTCGGTGTCGGAATTTTCCAGATAACCAATTGCAAGAAATGCCAAAAAGTGACTTGCGACATGGTCTGGAAATGGAGGGCGAATGTGGACAGGGGAAAGGCAATGATTGCTGATGCGGTAAAGCAGGCAAATACGTGGATGAAAAATCAGCGAAAACAGGCTTCTGCTCAAAATAACAACAAGAACGTTCCGGTTCCGGATAGAACTGAAGCCAGGTGCAAATTCAGCGACGAGAAGGATTCCAGCAAGAAANAACAACAAGAACGTTCCGGTTCCGGATAGAACTGAAGCCAGGTGCAAATTCAGCGACGAGAAGGATTCCAGCAAGAAAATCGAGGATGCAGTCGCAATGAAGATTTACAACAGTGCTGCGAAGCATTACTGCTTCTGGGATAATAATAAGAACAAGTGGGGATTCGTGCCTTTGAACGGGCAAAACTTCAACTACGTCAACAGAGTCTGCAGCGTGAAGGAAGTGCCCGCAGATTGATCCATTTTTCTCTCTTTTTCCTGAAAATGTTCTAAAAAAAATTTTTTTAATCGCTGCATGCTGACATTTTGGAAATATTTTCAGGAGTGCGGAGTAATTAAATGTTGCATTGCTTACGCTAACGTTTGGCTATAATAATATAAGATGCTTTTACGTGCGATTTTATGGTCTTTGGTTTTCAATATCCATTACCGAACTATTATTAAAATGGAGAAGTTAATTTTAGGACTGCTTGCATACATATTCACTCAAAAATCGTCACACTGCTTGTACAAATGATGATGCCAAGCATGCATCTCTCTTTTCAACACAGAAACGTACTTGCTTAATGTCGGAAAATTTTAAGGCATCAGCTAGAAAAGTTTCAAAATCACTCAGTAGAATGTTCCGTATTGTGTAAAATGAATCAAATAAGATCCTGCTTTGAAATTGTTCATCGCATGATTCGGTAGAATATCTGATGAGAAAATATCACAATATGATTTTGTATAACATAAAATCTAATTACAGTAAAATGAATATTGTTGCAATGAATATGCTTTCCAAGTCCCTGCCAAACCCGCCAAAATGTTATTTTGATTTCTTATCAACACTGCATGTTCTGCAAAAAATATTTCCTGTTCCCAAGGATGACTTGTTCGTTACAAGATTTTACTGTAATTTGATGGCTGACTTTTGAAATTCACAGGTACTCCTGATTTTCTGCGATTGGGCATAAAAATTTTACACTGGAATATAAGGGAAATTGCACCAAGATTTTGAGCACCTCACGTACTCCATTAAATGTTCGCTTCACCCGCAGGTAAAATTCCATTAAAAATAAGGACAAATTATCATTTATTTTTTCGGCCGGAGATTATTGTATTTTAGTTTTTAAAAAACAAGGGTGCCATCTGAGGATTTCCAATGCCATTCCATATCGGGGATGAAAACACATCATTTTTTGAGCCGGAGGAGACTTTATTTTAGGAAAGGGCGAAATGCAAATATTTGTCAGATGCACACTCTGATTTTTCTTAGATTATAAAAATACAATCTCATTTTATCAATGTACAGTACAGTATATGTTCTAATGTGAATTAATATATGCTCCATTCCTTTCGAAAAGTAGAGGGAAATTGCTGTGCACATGGTTAAAAAAGGAACAGTATTCAAATTTTCATTAATTAAAAAAATTTTGTTACGTTGCCAATAATTTGATATGACTCTGATTCGATTGAGCAATTGAAGCAGTGCTTTTTAAAAGGATTCCATTATTATTGATCGGTATTCTCTTCCGCTCTTCGAAAAACATTCGCTTGAGACGATTTCCAAAAAATAATGTTTTTGCATTTCCGTGGTTCAAGAAAAGCACCAATTTCGCTTGCACATGCAAAGAATAAAATAAATAATTCATGTCATGACAATAACTCGAAAATTAATTAAAAACCCAGTAGAAGTCTGGAAATAAGGGTTAAATAGCATAAAGATAAACAATCTTTAGATTGAAAATTTTCTTTCCATCTACAGCACAAATATTGGCAATCATAAAGCAGTGTTTTGTACAGTATTTCAAATCAGAGCAGAACTTGAGTAAGTATCGAAATTTTTTCCTGAAAAAGCAGTTTGTTTCGATGGAACTTATCATAATTGAAGATACAGAATCCTTCAAAAGGTAGAATTACTTAATAGAATTTGAGACATTTTCGATCCCATCACCATATATTTCATGATTCAAATATTTCGGATATTTTGAATGTAACATCGATCATTCAATCATACTGTATTAAATAGACAAATACACCGTTATTTTTTTTTTCAAAGTGATGAATCATTTTGTCGCAACGGAAGCAACCAAAATGTTATCTCCGATTTTCCACGATACGTTCGCCGGCTAAACCGAAGCATTGTCTGCATTTTGATAAATTTCCATTCGGATAGCACTATCTTGCTCGATTTCACAGAATTGTGATAAAATCCATCATGTAAAAAGCGAGGATGTTATCGATGACTTATACGTATATACTGTACACTGTACTTTCGTCCTGCATGCTTCAGTCGATGTAGAACCGGTGGATCTACATTTTGTCAATAGGGTAGTTCCATATTCTGATCGTCTCAGACACATTTTTATATTCTGGAATAGTTGTGGTTTCTTTGCAATTTTCCAAATTGAATAAGGAAAGGCATTTTTTCAAGTTTACAAATTTTTTTCATGAGATTCAGTCTCAAAGCCTCGTTATATTTGGAAGAGATTCCGACTAACATTTGGTTGCTTTTTCCTGGATGATCAACAGCAACTCGCGAATTTGTATTCAAAATGAGACAATTTCAAAGAATTCCCTAATATATAAAGATAATTTGATCGTAATGCTCGCTGATGTAACAAATGAGCAATATATTTTGAAGATATCGTCATGTCACTCACATTTTGTTTTATTAATATTTTGTGATGTAAGTGATTGATCTTATTCGTATCTTTTGCACATCACCGAACTGATGATGACTTGTTGTGCTTTATCCTGTTTTGACTTCAAATTCAAATTGACAGCGCATCTTGATGTTTGAATATTGTCTGATATTCTTTGACAAATTTGTGATGCGCGTAAAAGATGGTTCATTGCCTTGAATATCATCCATCTGACGGTCCAAATATACTGTATATATTAATTTCTGAATCAATTTTGGGCGCTTGAGGTTGAGACAAACGATTCAAGTTTTTTTTTACGCGAAATATAGGCCGAGAAATGCAACTTGAAACGAGTGGGATAAACTAAATCAGTGCACAATGATTAAAAATAATAATTGACTTGAATTATGAGAACTACGTGAAATAAATGTTTTTAAAAGCTGAATCCAGAAAAATTGAAGCTTCCCTCGTAACACGGCATTTTAAACTGAATTCATGTAAAACCGTTCGATAATCTTTCGAAGCTTGTGAAACTTTTGTTTTTAAGATGGAGAAGAAAACATTGGTGTATGTTGGGTCTGGGGTATGTGTGGTTGTTCTGGTGGTGATCGGAATTGTGCTGGGTGTAACTCTCACCTCTTCGGATGACGATGACAATAAGTCGCAACTAGAAATCGACACTTTGAGTTCAATCAATGAAAACACGACATTCCCAGAAGGGTCTTTCCGCATGCAAGAAAATCAAATCCAGTCCTGGGATGATGAAGAGAGCCGGAAACCCATGAGCATTAGCAGAGAGGAACTGCAGCAAGTGGGGATACGAGTGAGTTGAATGACAATTTTCGCAGATGAAGGGATGGTCACACGCTGTTGATTTCAGACGTTTTTCATCCAATTATTTTAAATATTTTGAATCATTAACCTATCCAGAGAATTCTCATTATATTAATGCTGCAGTTCTCATTTTATTAATGGCAGCTAATTTTTAATAAAATAATTAAAAAGTCTGTTTTCATCCAGGTGATTTCAGAGAATTTTTCGTCAATGAATTTCAGATTATTTATTCCATTATTCTTTTTGTGGTCAGTGGCAGTCGATTCCATGAATTGAACTTCTAATTTGATAAGACCATCATAGAACAGGAAAATAATTTATTTTTCATTTTCAACGGGTGAGAGGGAACTTTTGTCAGGAATTTTTCAATGTGTGTGTTGAGGGCACACAATAAGTTCCCAACAAAAGAGAGCAGTGCAGCACAGTTGAAAATAGAGATAAATAATCACACAGGACAATCAGCTGGTTTGCACCCAAGAATATGTAGTTGAGGGGCACCTCAATCACATATTCCTATAGTTTTGTCTGGTTTATTGATGACGCAAAAATCACAGTCCACACAAAGCAAAACATGAATCAAATAGAGATTCACAATAAATGAGCGCAAACACATCCAATAAATATAAGTAAAAAAATTTGCGCACAAATTAGTGAATGAAAATCACTGAGCATATTGGTACAAATAAGGTGATTACTGATTTAGGGGAAGTTTATGCTATATAGGAGCTAAGTTAATGGGAAAATATGGACTGATAATTGGCAAAGGGGCTAAGCTGAGCATTTAAATGTTTTCATAGCTGAATGCATTGATCAACTGGCCTGACCAAAGCACTTGACTTTTGTCCCTGCCTGTGATTGGTGGCAGAAATGTGAATCAAAGAAGTTGCATCCACAGGAAAATGGGACCAGCAGCAGAATTCAGGTTCTGGAACTTTATGTTCCTGGGCCCCAGTTCTGGTTCCCCAGCAGTGTGCAAAATTTCTCATATTACATCCAGAACGGGATTAGTTCTAGAGTCAATACATAGATTTCATTTTTCAACTATAATTTTGCCAAAGTTTCAAAGCCACAGTAAAATAAAGGAGAGGTGGTGTTTTACCACAATTATACACAGTGATGGTTGAGCAATCAAAGTATTTTATTCAAAATTAAGAAGATGTAGAACACAAACTTGATAAGTTCTTCTAGATTATTCACTTAAGGCAGACCCTGCTGACATATTTTTGCTGTTTGAATGCTCAATTCTATGTACTGGTGTAATTTGACAGATCATCATCGAGGCAGCTTATTAGCAGTTTCACTTCACACAAGTTACTTTAATTAGCTGATTTTTGAGCATTGTAAAGACAGTTTGTTGAAGTTCTGGTATCTATAATAGCCTTGGAAATCGGTTGCTTCTTCAAATATAATCCGTGATAATTTTGGAAGAATTTTTTTAGGGTTCAAGTTGCATTGTATTGAGAGAAATGAATGTATTGAGAGAGGGTCACAATTTGACCCTTATCCATTGCCAAACTAGGTTTAAATTGCAAATTGATTAAATTGTGAGAAGGTCCATGACATTCTAAAAATATAAGTAAAAAGCGCAGAAAAAGTGGCCAAAGCAGGTTGAATTGCAGGGCAAGGCTCAAATTGCAATTCAACCTCAAATTGCAATTCAATTTAATGAATTGCAGGGCAAGGGTCAAATTGCAATTCAACCTCCCTGCTAATTTTAGCATTTAATTTTGTGATGGTTGAATTGCAGGAGCTCAAATTGCAAGGTACCACCTGTATTTTTTGACTGTCATTGATTGAATCATTTAATCTTATGGAGATTTTTTTCAGAAAATTTATACCGTCTTCAGTTCAAATAATAGGTCAAAATTAGAGTTGAAATTCGGTATTATAATCGGAGATATTTATGATTGTATTATTCAATTATGCGTCTTACATTCTTGTGAAAAATTTCAGTCGCGCTATTTAATGTTGAAATGTGCAATTTTTATGATACAAATGGCATGTATACTACTCCAATTTAATATGGTATAGCTGAAATTATAGCTAATATCTGCATGAATCATTCCTTTCATGTACACCCCAGTGGGGAAATTGGTGCACATTGGGGATATGTTTGTAATTCTGCACAGTGACCCTGCTGCGCACCTGAAGTGTACCAAAGTTCTTCTGTTGCACATACATATCCCTAATGTGCACCAATTGTGTGTTCACACCAGGATTACTCATGGTCACATTTGTAAACAAATAAGTTACACCAAGGTTACAGTTGGTGCATTTGTGTGATACTCCTGTTCTATCACATTTGTGCACCAAGTAATGTAGCCCTGGAATGGTAGCAAAATTTCCTCCACACCAGTGCACACTTGTAACCCCAGAAAAACCCAAATGCACCAGTTGTGACCCTGGTGTGCACCTCCTGTGGGGTCACAGCAAAAATAGCTCCCACTACTGGGGCATATGCTGTACAGTATAGTATTTCCTCCTGTAGACGGACGACACCTCATTCATAGCTGAGAGTGGTCGTCTCACCTTCCTTTACATCCGAATTCCAAACCCACCGGCTGATGGAACCCGATCAAAAAGGGCAGTAGGAACGTTAGCCAATGACATTGGCAGCATTGGAATCAAGATGGGGGACTCAGACTTCGTCACAGTTATTCCCCTGAATATTGCTGGGACGAATAGTGGGCTCAGGCAAGTCGGGAAGCTAAGTGATTCCACGGTCTACGAACTTGAGGTGAGTCAACCACTTAAACGAAAACAAAATTGATGAACGAGGTTCGAGAGATGAACTATATACCTACGCATTTGCACGAGGCAAGACAAAATCTGGAGAAAGAAAATTTGAAAAATGAAGTGAAAGCTATCAAACAGCGGCGATTCCAGATAAGAATTATCAGATTTATACTCGAGTACCACGCCCATTTAAGTAAGATGCGCACCAGAATTTTTAATTTGAAATTTTGGATAAAAGTGCTGTTTTTCCGAGTAAAAGATCCGCAACACATATTTTTCGTGATACCCTAAAACTACATCACCGTATAAAATTCAACTCTGCAGAATATCGCAAAAATACTGTACATAATCCACACCAAGAAGTCTGCTTTGTGAAAGGTTGTTCTCTGTGCGAAAATTTATGAACCTATAACTGTACCAGGATGAGACACACATATTTTGCTTCCCAGAATAGTACATTGGCATTTATAAAATACAGTGGTGCCAAACACATTTGTGCCAAAAAGCAGCAGGTGATTATGCACAATTATTGTGACAAGGCATTCAATGCGTTGAATGCCCAGATGCAGTGAGACCCCCATGATGCGGACATAACTGGTGCATCAAGAGTGTCCCTAAGTTGAATTGTCCCCAAGTTGAGTCTTGTTTTCCCATAGAAACATTATATAATTTTCAATTGGTGTTTTATTCAAGAAATATTCTTCAGAATTCCGTGAAAGAAAAATTAGTTTGCCCATTGAATTTGATTCAGTAAATATCTTTTCAACCCCAAAAGAACATTTGGAGCATTGAATAGTAGGCAGCTGTATAGTTCATTAAAATGTTGGCATCTGCAAAAATAACATCCATGTAACAAAGAGAGAAGGATGTCCCTCTGTGCTATAGGTAATTTTTTTAAATTAGCTGAATGGATGGGAAAGTGATGCAAAAAGTAGCAAAGAATTTTTCTGGCATAGATCTTAGGGTTGGAAATATCTGTTTCTTGCAATTAAGCATCGTAAAAGTCAATTTTTCTAAAATTTATTGGCAATTTAATCATGCAATGTCCTCATGTTGAGTCAGTGTCCACTCCATATAATGAGGCTTCTTTATATTTTTTTATTGAAAAATTAATTTCCCTATGTCAAATTGTCTCCATGTCAAGGTGTCCACATGTGGGGGTCTCACTGCTGTGTATATGCAACTTGAACTTTGATGCGCATTTTTCCCGGAATTTTCCATGATTACCTCTTGCATAATTTGATTTGATCTTGCATTTTTATTTCCTTTTTTTCTGCGGTTCATGCAACATGCAGGCAAGGATGCCAGAACTGTCTGACTGCTCATCTTCAATCTCAGCCTGCTTTGTGACGGCTTGGCAACCCGTGTCTCTGTCAGCTGACGGGAAATACGGAGCAATGGCAGGTTTCAGCAACCCAATGCCCGTGTCCTGTGGTACCCAATGCCCAGGTGATGGGACATCCAACGAATGTTCAGCCGGATGCAGTTCCTGCGATGGCTCCCAAATGGTTTCCGGTGCAGACACGCCAGTCACTAAGCGCTTCAACATGGGAACCAATAATGGCACTTTCAAATTCTATTACCAAACATATTCCGTCAGAGACCGAATCACGGTTAGACACGACGATGGTGTCATTTTCGACACTGGTTGCGTTGGTCAAACTGCCACACCGGAAGTCTCATTCAGTCCTGCAGCTAAAGGAAACGAAATCGTGGTTAGCGTGGAACCCAATTGCCAGGGAACCACGGGAACTGCGTGGGATTTCAAGGTTTTTTGTCCGGAAATATGTACAAATGAGACCGAGGGTCAAATAATCATTTCCAGTGGAGCCCGTTTAATCAAAGAAGGAGATTCGGTCTACATTAACGCAAACGGGGATATGCCGGCTGTCAAAGGAACCTATTGCGGCACGACACCCATCAAATGGTTCGTGCTAATCAATTAATCAATGAGTAACTCTGTACAGTAACCGTTCTATATCAATGCACTTGGACCATCTTACCTCACTCCTCCCTGATCGAAGGTCAAGAAAATCTTTACCTGAACTGTTTCAATCGAGTCTCTGTCTGAATTTTTTTTAAAAGAACATTGCAATCTATAGATCTGTGCATAAAACAGAAGTTGCACGTCTAAAAGCTATATAAATGAAACTTCTTTCGGAAATACCTGTATTGTGATTATTCTGGAGAGAAGAAAATGGAAGAGCACTACCATTGACTTTTGTGACATTATATTATAACTTACGTATAACTTTTTTATTTTCAAAATCAAATGAGCGATTTATTTGGCAAATTTCCTCCTGCTGTGAAGTTTAGCACCATGTCAACTAATTTTTTTCAGCAGTCCAAGAGCCAAAAAGAGATCACTAGTTTCTTATTTCTGGATGATGGATGCTTTTGGACTTGAGTTACTTCTTAATTGCCGGAGTGGGGAAATTGGTGCACACTGGGGATTTGTTTGTACTGTAATTCTACACAGTGACCCTGCTGTGCACCTGAAGTGTAGAAAAGTTCTTCTGTTCAACATGCATATCCCCAATGTGCACCAGTTGTGTGTTCACACCAGGATTACTCAGGGTCACATTTGTAAACAAATAAGTTACACCAAGGTTACAGTTGGTGCATTTGTGTGATGCTCCTGTTATTTCACATTTGTGCACCAAGTGTAACCCTGGAATGGTAGCAAAGTTTCCTCTACAGGAGTGCACACTTGTAACCCCAGAATATCCCATATGCACCAGTTGTGACCCTGGTGTGCACCTACTGTGGGGTCACAGCAAAAATAGCCCCCCACTCCGGTGGCTTTTCAAAGCATTCCCATCACTCTGCACATAGCAGAACATGCTGGCCTGCAAAAATTATTTAAAAAAAAACAACCAGCAGCAGCTCAAGGAAACCTGTTCAAGGAAAACCAACTCTCTGCAATCACTGTTCACACAATCTTCAACTGTTAATATTGTTTGCAGTGTGATATGCTTTCTATGTCACCCAACCAATATAATCAGAGGATAAAAGCAGCTAATCTAGGCATAAATAAGCACTGCTGTACATCCACCAATACCAATGTACAGTATTGTAACTGCATCAGCATGTATACTCTCAAACTTCTGCAAGTCAAACTCTGAGGGACAGATTTCTTGTGTTTGGAATTATAGCATAAATATTTAAAAATTTAAGAATTACGAGTTGGAATTTGTAATCTATGGCCTAAATTACTGGGCAAATGAGTTGACAGGATGCTGAACTTGGAGCAAAAGGGTACTTTTGCTCAATTAGTCACTCACTTCTTTATTGAAAGCATCAATTACAAGTTTATTATTTTTCTCTTTTGTGGGTCTCATCAGATTGATAGCCCTGAGGCCTCCAGATGTTGAATTCATAAAGATATGAAAGGCAAAGTATTTTGGTAAACATAAGTTTTTAAAAAATTGAACACCGTTCTTAAGGAAATTTAGACTGGAGCTCAGCAAAATAGGGAACATATATAGGGAGTTCTGATTTATCAAAGTCCAACTGTCTTCTCTTTTTTTTCGTTTTCACGTTTTGATTCTTATTCGTCTGCCTTGCGTATATATTACAGGAAACTCGAAATGGAGAAGCTCGAGGTCAGGAATTACGAATTGTGTCCTAGTTACGCGGATCCAGCAGAACTGGTTGGTATACTGCCATCAGCCAATCTTTTGCCATTCCGAATGGAGGAAAGGCGAAACTGTCATGGATTGACGCGGACGGAAACCCTGGCTCTTTGAACTTCACTGTCAAAGGGACGCAACCAGCTGACGCCAGTGTCCTGGCAGCCATTGGAGATTCCCCTTGGTTCGCAAGACACGTCGCGTATCACGAATCCGGCGGGCGAAATCAATTTGACAAAAAGGGAGAGCCTATCATAGGCATTGATAAGCCTGCTGATCCGTCTTCCACATTCGGCGTCGGCATTTTCCAGATAACCAATTGCAAGGATTGCCAAAAAGTGACTTGCGACATGGTCTGGAAATGGAGGGCTAATGTGGACAGGGGAAAGGCGATGATTGCTGATGCTGTGAGTCGCCGTTTATGCACCTACTTTTTAGTCGCTTTTGTCCGAAGACGAGTTTTATTGTTGTTCTTGCAAGGCCAAGGCCTATCTTGACTTCGGTCCACGTTTAAGTCGCTGCTCTTCCTAAGGTCGTTCTTTATCGAGGATGCAGTCGCAATCTTCTAAATGTTGTCACGACGCTTCGTAATGACGAAGACCCTATTATTATTCTTGTTCACCCCTAAGCACGGAAACTTGCCCGTTTTGAAGTTGATGCAGTTGTCTCAGACGTCGCACTTCCTTCACACGTCAGATTGATTTTTTTTTACTGCTAATTTTCTGTAAAATAAAAAAAAAACGTAAAAATCGCCGCTGAAATTTTGGTAGTGTCCTTTTCAGGGCGGGGTAATCGAATGCTTCTTTTTTTTGCGCTTACTTTCGGCTGAAATAATAAGCTGCTTTTTCATGCGTTATTATTGATGTCGGTTTTCATTTTACCGTACAGAAATATTTTTAAAAATGAGAAGAAAATTTCAGGACTGCTCGCATAACTATTTAATAATAACTTTTCCGCCATTAATAATGACGCCAAAATGCGTCTTCTTTTTTCCCTCATCACACTTGGGGAACAATTCTGGAAACTTTAGGGCATCAGCTAAAACGGATTCAAATTCACTCACTGTACAGTTTTTAGCATTATGATTAAAATTAATAAAATGAAATTAATAAAGTGAGGAACTGCCCATCGCATAAGTCATCAGCATTCCTGGAAACATATTAAAGCAGGATCTTGTAACAAGAAATCTAATTTTTATGAGATATTGTCACAATTAGTCTGTTTTTATGGAACCCTGCGCGAGAAACCTATAACATGTTACTGTATATGAATTTCTCATTAAAACTGTTCTACAAGATCTTCGTTGTACATGTCTATCTCATACTCACAGTCAATAATAATTTACGAAATTTACTGAGCTATCAAAATTTCTGAGCAATTGAGAGAGCGAGGATACATATAAATAAAATAAAAATACGACGAATTCTGCCACGCCGAATGAAAACAGTTTTATATAATTGAACATGCACGTTTTATCATAAACGTATTTATAAAAATTACCATTATGCGTGTAGTAGAGTATAATATAAATAATCTTGTACACAAATATCTTATCGCATTTCACGTTTCATTCGAGGAATTTATCTTGAATTAGTCAAGTGCAGATAACCGACTAAATGCCAACGTTATTATCAGTTCTTTTCCCATTCTTGTTCAAGGCGAATCTTCTGATACGTAAATTTAGTCAGAAAAAAGTTGATTCAACATGCCCTATTATGTCAAGTTATAGTGTGTCGTCTCTCGTCTGACACTAGTGATTATTATTATCTATTTAAAACACATATTTTAGAGCTTTAAAAAAACCTTTGGAAAGTCAAAATTTGATTGCCGATGACCTCGACATTCCACTCGAACATTGTTTTCCATTTTATGCTAAGGGAAGAGGAGATAAATTTTTTCCTTTGTGTAACAGTCCAAAGATTACTCACTTTATACAATCAGAAATGTTTTCGCGAGTAAATAATTGGACAAATAATACAGCAGCATAACTAATACGAAGAATTCTTCAAAAATATTGCGGATCACAAGAGTGTCATTCCAGTTGAATAAAATGCTTGAAAATTGCTTTAAATTCACAGATGTCACCCCATTCTGCTCAGCAGAAAATTATCAAAACCCATTGACTTTTTAAAATAATTTATTCCTGATTCAAAGATCACAGTATTATAGAAAAGGGCGAAATTCTGAGGATTTCCTACTTCATTCCAAATTGGAGATGCATCAAAGCTTATTTTTTATTGAAGAACCCAACTTATAAATATGCAAAACCTCCACGTGTTAGGCATGAGTCACCAGCATAACTTTTCAGTATATTGAAAATCACGTAAGAAAATATCAGCTCATATTGCGCAAAACCTCTCGAAAATTAATCATTAAACCGGAGGAGTTGTAATGTTATGAATAAAACATTCCAGATTCCCCAGGATGTTTTTCCAATGAAGGAGCTGAAGTCGATCTTCCTCATCAGCAATTGCCATCTTAGGAATAAATAAATAGAAAGTCCCAATATCTCAGGAATGTCAAGAAGCATTTATTTATTTCAATACGACATTTCAAACATTGAGCGCTTGACTCAACATTCCCGCAGATTTTTGTTAGAAAAACGAGAGCGAAATTATTCACGTTGTTCTCGGAAGCAAAACTTCGGAATTCAAAAACAACAACGCGGTACAATAAGAAGGAAAAATTTCAAAAGCCCCCAGAAATAAAGGAGGAAATTCCGTAACAGCTAAAAAAAAAAAAAAAAGCATTCGACTTCTGTGAGCAAAAATAACCACAAAAAAACCAGGGCCTCTCTCCAACTCTGAAGCCGATTTTCCGGGAACAATTTCATGACAACTCATTGTTCCCACGACGACGTGCGAAGAAATTAAAATAAAAACAAAATAAGAAAGAATAAAAAAAAACTCGGAAAAAATGAAAGCGGAAGAAACGATGATAACCCGGGTATTTTCAGACTTTAATCTGGCAAATGTACGCAGAAGGATTGGCGCAAGTGATGCCCTCGAGGCGGTATTCGGAACGGGCATCCGCGGCCCGGGTAATGGCCAGGCAACTCCGCGACCCAGACGAGGAAGTGTACCCATTCTCGATCTTCCGGTCGAAACTCGGGTCGACCATTTTCTGCGTGGTTTCCCACAAGTAGTCTTGAAACTCTCGCTTGGCTCCGATCCAGTAGAATTCTCCTCGTCTTCCGGAAGCTGTAAACAGGAATAAATTCAGGATTTACTGTACATCAGTCGATCAAAAGGATGCTGCAGCTTCTTTCATATACAGATATGGAATTTTTAATTTATCTATTAAAAAAAGGAAATTGCTGCAAAATTCGTTGCGGAGAGTTCCTTTGTTGAGATTCCCTGTAAACAATGAGAAAGAAACCCTATGGGACCCCCTCAAAAAAATCGTTATACAGAGACACTTGTAGACAAGAGATTTCAGATGATGTACATTGTACAACTACATTTTATTGAGGTGCCTGTATGGAAGTTTGTTCCATCAAAACTTCATCAATACAGTATACATTGAGACCCCGATATGCAGACACCCCAACATACGGACAATTCAGCTTAGGGGACACTTGAAAAAAAAAATCAGGCCCAACATCCAGACATTGGCTCAGAAGTTACGGACGATTTTCTGAAATTTTTTCAAAATATCAAAACATTCAATTTTTAAATTTTGATATCTTTTGAACAATTCAAGCTATTTATATTCACACAAATTGAAAAACATTTTTCATGCTAAATTCCCTCTAATTCATAATCAAAAGCCAGCTGATTTTGTGCTTATTTTTTTTCAAGTTTTTTTCCATCATCTGTGCATATTCTAGCAAGACTTATTTTTTTTGCTTTTTGAACTCTTTCTTTTATACAAAAAGATCAGATTCACATGGTATTGTTGTGCACTGTTGTTTTCTACAATATTTGAAGTTGCGGGAAAACATTTTTATTACATTTTTGAGGACTCATTTCTAATTTTTGACAAAAATGAGAACCAATTGAATACTTTTCCATTGGGTCACACTAAATACAGAGCTTACCCAGATTAAATTCATCATTAATTAAAAATCCAGTGCATTGAATATATGTGGCCAGAACTTTCATTTTACTGAACCAGCTTCATCATTGCAGGGTTTTGTTTAGTCTGTACTGGACTGAGCAAGAATTTCATCTTAGGAAACCCCTATAACATGAGGAAAGAGCCATGTGGGACAAAAAATCTTTATACAAAAGATCTTGCTTCTTGTCTTTTTTTAGAAATATGTCTCTTTTAACAACATCTATTCTAGAGAAACATATCTGTTCTCACAGGTAGCACACACGTTGATTTAAAATAACTCCAGGGAGATATACCTTCAAAGTTCTACAGTTCACAATATACAAAGAGCTTTTTGCAGAAGTCATTCATCATTACTTTTCTTTTATTTTGGTATCCATATGCAGCTTATTTATCTATTTCCCATTCTGAAGTAATTGAATGCGTTTGAATGGATTTGGGTTGGGTGGGGACCCCCAAATCTAAACCATTATAACTAACTTGGAAGACTTACGACTTTTCGTCTTTTATTTCGGAAGACAAGTAAGTAAGTAATTAGTTGTTAAGTCATGTTGACAACACCGGGTTTCGTTACGTCGACCAGCATCCAGTTGAAACCGGACCCCAAAAACTTGTTGTATTTTTGAGGCCAGTGAGCCTTGCAAAAATCTTGTTTTTGCAAGACTCACTGAGCCTCACTCAAGGACAAGAAGCGGTTTTCACTTCTTTGATTTTCCTTTATTGGCCAATCCTGAGCCAGGAAGAAATCACCTGATTTCTTTCTGACCCAGTCAAAGCACCTGGGTATAAAAACCCTCATTCCTCATTGAGAGGAGAAGTCAAGAAGTCAGAACCTAGTGTTATAGAGGGCCTTTTACCTTTAAATTACCTAATTTAATATTCTGAGCTAACCATTGAATCTGCCATTAAAACCGTTGAATTAACAGCCAATTGATGAACTGGGCAATGAGAATAATGAACTCCTCTGAAAATAGTTTGAGGTCAATAAGTTTTGAACGTAAGACTACCGACGTCAATTCAATTCCTTTGTCTGGGATCCAATGGACCCATGAAAACTACCTGGAATACAACTATAGAACGTCCATTCAGTTAAACCAGCTAGCTTCATCATGGTCGCAAGATTTTGTTTCTATTTGGGTGTATATACTCACGTGGTCTGGACTCTTCAGACTTCTTGGTCATGTATCTGGCCACTTCTTCATACTGGGCCACATCGTCGAATTCCGCCAAGTGGGCCCTTGGGTTCATTCGCATGCAGTTGGTTTGTGCTCCGTACCAGTCGACCAATCGGTCCGCATTGAACTGGTAGCACTCGGACAGGCCGGGAATGGCTTGGAACCCACGTGGGCACGGATTGGCATTACTTGGCAACCCCTCGCGGCCCAACAAGGACTCCCTCGCACTGGGCATGTTCGGACGCATATTCACTATATGAAGGTGAGAAAAACATGTACATATAAAACTACTGCACAATGGAATAAAAATACAGCACTGTTTGACAGCGCTTGAATGAAAACGTCTCAAAATTGAGACGAATTTTGCAAATTAATATACCTATCATACCTTACGCATCGAGTACAGCATGTTTCTCGTCACCATCTTCACCTCAGCTGTAACCCGTTGGGAAATAATTTGCGAAATTCACTCGACGAATGAAGCAAAATTGAAAAAAAAAGAGTTTTGACCCTTTGAAAAAAAAAATCCAGGGAATATTCTGATCTTTTTTGCACAGCGCAGAAATTATTATGCTGCAAAACTAAAAACTCTACGTAATATGGATTGAAATTTTTTTATGAATTCAGCCAAGAAGAATATAATCTTGATGGTAGCCAAATCGGTGTTATTCTTCCAAATTTCCTGCACAACTCAGCTGAGGGTTTTGGTGACCTGCGGTCGAAATCAGAGCCATAAAAATGTGCATTGAAATTGTAAAAAAGCCTGTCTGAGTTTGTTTTTTATGCTGGAGGTTTAAGGGCGAGTGATCTTTCTCCAAACAGTATGGTGAATTAAATTTGATGATGTTTGCTCAAATTCTTTCACAAAAGGATCATGCCATATTTTTGCATCATGAACATGATGGTTTTGTTTCATCTGCTGAAACTGCCTTCGTCATCATGCGCCAAATTACAAAATATTTAGTAACTTTAATAAGTTGCAGTATCTCAAACATTTTTCTTTTCCCTTGTGAATGCATAATTGAAGAATCAGTCCTTTAGTTTTCCAAAAATAGAGTTCATTCATCAAGTAAATAACTCATCAAGTTCATTTGAATTTTTGTGAAAAATTTTTGCATGCTTTAGGCTCGTATATGAGTGATGAAAAACTTAAACCGATGTCAGACGAGGATCATTTCAAGCACACTTTTTACTGAAGAAATTTTGGGAAATATTCGCCTGTATATTAATCCAAATTCCACCAAAAAAAATTGTCAACACGTTCATTTTTCAAAATTTCCCTGGACCATAAGGAATAAAGCAGAAGCTCTCAGCAGTGGCCGCAATAAAAATACAGTCAGTAATGTCTTACTGAAGCATGAACATATCGCCATGTTTGATCCACTCAATCGTTCTTGTAAAATTCAAATAAATCTATATCTAAAAATAATCCTCAATTCAGATTTTAATGTTTCATAGCCGAGATATATCTTACATCTGGAGTCGGTGCGGTCCAATGCATTGTATCCACGAGACGAAGAGGTACCAACGTCGTTTTCCAGCCGGAAAACCCTCTCTTCCAAACGAAGCATTTCGTCGTGCATCTTTTCCATGTCCTTCATCTTATCCATGACATGGGAAAAGGCTCTGTAAAGTCAAAGAGCGCATTAATTATCTGCAATCTCTATGAGCTGCGAAACATCTTCTATATGAGCTTTGGGGGGAGTTGGGTTGGGTGGGGAGGGGGTTTGGATGCAGGAGTCTTGGTTGTGCCTTGTGAACCCTGAAAAGTGGCAAATAAAGTGTTCTGTTCATTCATTCAAGATAATTCCAAAAAAAATAATCTATATTGATGCTCACATTTTTGTTTTACATACAGCGGGACTCTCTCTATATACAGTGAAATTCAAGGTACCAGAAAAAATTCGTTTTATTAGAGAGAGTATTTTTGTAGATAACCCTGTATAACATGGGAATGGAACCCTGGGGGATAAAAAAAATCTTTCTGCAGAAAAAAAATCGTTGTAGAGAGATATTCCACCTCTACTATTTATTTTTACTCATCTGTATTTCATTCAAATGTATACATTTTCGAAATTAAAAATCTTATAATACTGTGTATCCCGAAAAATGCTTGAGCGCTGAGTCAAAATTTTGTTTAAATTTACTGGAGAAAGTCGATTGATTTTCATCTTCAGAAAATAATGTATTCATTACCAAAGAGCGAGCCATGGGCGACCCATGGGCGAGCCATGGGCGACCCAAGGGCGAGCCATGGGCGACCCAAGGGCGAGCCATGGGCGACCCAAGGGCGAGCCATGGGCGACCCAAGGGCGAGCCATGGGCGACCAAAGGTCGAGCACTTTCAACAAAAAATTGTACAGCGGCAAATGTGGGCAGAGATTCACTCTAGTCCTTTGCGGCGGTGTCATTACAAGTCAAAATAAACACATACTAGAATACATCCTGTTCAAATAAATTCATGTATGTAATTTTTGATACAAATTTGTGAGGGAGAAATCCTAAGAGGGATTTCCCACAAGTGGCAAATAAAGTGTTCTGTTCATTCATTCAAGATAATTCCCAAAAATATAATCTATATTGATGCTCACATTTTTGTTTTACATACAGCGGGACTCTCTCTATACAGTGAAATTCAAGGGACCAGAAAAAAATCGTTTTATCAGAGAGAATATTTTTGTAGATAACCCTGTATAACATGGGAATAGAACCCTGAGGGATAAAAAAAAATCTTTCTACAGAAAAAATCGTTGTAGAGAGATATTCCACCTCTACTATTTATTTTTACTCATCTGTATTTCATTCAAATGTATACATTTTCGAAATTAAAAATCTTATAATACTGTGTATCCCGAAAAATGCTTGAGCGCTGAGTCAAAATTTTGTTTAAATTTACTGGAGAAAGTCGATTGATTTTCATCTTCAGAAAATAATGTATTCATGTGCAAACGCCGCAGGGATGTGCGATAAATGTATTCAGCAACGGAAAACGCGCACCATCGCCCTTTTTTCAACAACAGCAAATAACAGCACAGACACATTTACGAATATTCCAACAATAATTAGAAACTCACCCGTAAAGGTCGTCCGCCACGTCCTTGAGGTGTCGGACGCTGCTAATGTCGACGGATGATGATGACGAGCCGCCAAATGACGGCGGTGCTCGCAAATTGGCCGACTTCATTTCCGGGAGGTGATGCATGGGCATGTTATTGTAGGGCGACGAAGGTGGCAGAGGCGGCGGCGGTCCATCTCTCATCCGACTTCCAGAAGCCGGAAAGAAACCGGGTCCGAAACCTTTTATGCATAAATTTGAATATAGGAAAGAAGAGAATCAGCAAAAATCCCAGCGTGAGTAATAATATCAGAGCATGGTTTAAAAAAAAAAAAAGTGTGCAACGCACGAGATCATAAATACCCCCCAATAAAAATCATGTACAGTCAAACCTCTCCAAGTCGAACTTCAAGGGACCATCAAAAAATTTCGACTTGGGGAGGTTTTTAATTTAGCTACAATACAAAGCCCTTTTGTCCTGGGAAGCAAAGAAAAATTGCTCAAAATTTCTGGTATTCTGAGAAAAATCAAATTGTGATTAAATTAAAATGTAAATTAAAATTTAAATTAAAATTTAAATTAAAATTTGAATTAAAATGTAAATCAAAATGTAAATCAAAATGTAAATCAAAATGTAAATTAAATGTAAATTTTTATATTCTGAGGCTGAAATTACTTCTTAAGTGAGTTGAAAGCATCCTGAACTTGGAAGCAGGGTTCATTTGCCCAATTAAGTCTCTCACCTCTGTTTAAAACAAATCAATTTCTGTTTTTATTGCTTTTTTTCTTTCTTGCGTCAAGAAAATAAAAGCCAACAGGTCACAGAAAATTCAACTTTTGGAGATGTGAGGGGAAAAGACCTTGACTTTGGGAAGTTTTAAATGCATTAATTCTAAGGGGATTCAGACAGGACCTGAAAAAAATTTGACTTAGGTGGGTATTCGACTTATGGAGGTTTGAGTTATCCAGGTTCACCTGCATTGGTTACCCCTATATATACAATTTCTGCTCAAAGATTTTTCCCAAATTGTTCAATCAATTATTGATAATTATTCGAGAACAGGTTGAATACCTTGTGCTCTTTTATTACCAGGTGTTGTGCGTATCTTCCAGAGAGGAAACTTTGTTTTCTGTTTTTTTTTAACAAATCGTTATAGCTACTATATTATTCTGCTGCTGCAAAACTGTTTCCCTTGCTATTGCTTTGGGCCAGATAAAAAGTCGGATTGTAAATTATGTAATTGGTAATTTTTGAAAATAAATCCCAATTTTGCTTGGATACTTTTTGTAGCACAATTTTTTAGGGTCCTTGTGGTACATATTTTTGCTGGTCATGCTTCAGTAGCTGAAATGATTGAAAAATACTTTAGCGCTTCTTTTGGCAAGGGAATTCACATCACCGTAATTGTATTACCCTTGTAATTGGCCCATGATATTTCTCATGAATCTGAAAATAATTACGAAAATATTTGGCAATCCATCACAACATTACATTCACCTAGTAAACAATTAAAATTTCCATTCATTCAGCCATCCTCTCAAAAGATGCGGCTGAACTAAAATATAAATACAGTGAGACCCCCAGATCTGGACATGATTGGTGAATCAAGAGTGTCTCTGAGTTGAATTGTCCCTAAGTTGAGTCTTGTTTTCCCATAGACTTACATTATATAATTTTAATTGTTGTTTTATGGAAGAAATATTCTTCAGAATTCCATGAAAAACATTTTTTGACACGTGAATTTGATTCAGTAAATATATTTTTAACTCAGCAAGAACATTTGAAGCATTTAATAGTGTACCTCTGTACATTACATTGAAATGTACGCATCTGCAAAAAAAAAAAACATTCAAATCACAAAGAAAGAAGGAAGTCTCTCTAAGCAAAAGGTAGTTTTTTTTTCAATTTCCTGAATGGACGGGAGAAATGACAAAAAAAATTTCTTGCATGAATCTTAGGGTTTGAAACATCTGTTTCTTGCAATCAAGCCTAGTACAAGTAAATTTTTTATTAAATTTACTGGAAATTATCATGCAATGTCCTCATGTTGAGTCAGTGTCCATATGTTGGTCCTTTTATGCCCTTTTTCATTGAAAAATAAATGTCCCTATGTCGAATTGTCCACATGCTGAGGTTTCCGCATTTGGGGGTCTCACTGTGTAAAGAAGACTTTTATAGGACAATTTCCGATCACCGAAATTCCTGTGTAGTAGTCGGTCTATGTGCATTCCTTTTATCGTCAACTATATTGGATGCATTTGACATAAAAAGGTGCACATATTGTACAGGATTTCACCGACCGGGGAAATTACGGGAGAATGAACTCAGAGGGGTGAAACACCAGGAGATTCCGTCGGCAATATTCCGATGGTCGTTTTATATGCGTGCATCATCAGACCATCGAAGTTGAGCAGCAAGCTCTATGTGTATAAGCACCTGTTGCTCAAGCTTTTATTTTATTTTACACACACATGTTTTTTTATAATAAGTTGAGTGAACCACAGACCCCGGGTTCAACAAGCCGACGCCCCGGGTGAATATACTCCACTCCATA
>CAJPEX010004235.1:0-23123 GCA_905338405.1 Notodromas monacha | reverse complement strand
AATCCTCTGGAAGCTCAAGCAGAAACAAGCTGCCTGAAACGTGGTAAGTTATTCCCTCGAAATAAAACAATGTCGCTGTTTATTTTGTATTCCATGTGCTTGTAAGATTTGTTTCTTAGATTTTTTTTCTCAATTGCAAGCAACGAATAACTCAAGTTCCTAAAGAATGTTACGACGCATTGAGAAATTTCATCATCCATTTTAAAATAAATTGACAGAGCTTGGCATCGAAAATTGTCATAAACTCTGACCTGTCAAGATGTTTCCGGTGGGCTTTTATGGAATTATAGCCTGCACTTCAGTAGGAAATATTTCACCGCTTTTGCAAATACAGTATTGTATTCGAAACTGACTGACCTTAAATTTTTACGCCCAGTAAATTTTTAAAGTCTCCTTGAATTCGTTGTATAGGGAAGTAATGCTTCCGCAATCAGGCCAGATTATTTTTTTAACTTGGCGTATAGAACGACTAAGGTCAGATTACTCAGATTGTATTTTATAGCAATATTTCAAAACTCCTTCCAAACATTGGATTTTTAGATCAGGGACCAAAATTTCTTGACTGATGTTTGATCTCGATGACCATTCGCTATCTTACATAAAAATCAATGTTGATAGGGATAATTTATTTACATATCAGTGATCTCCAGCAATAATTTTCAAATATAAGCATTTTGATGGTTTGGTTATTCACGAAAGACGAGAAAAAAATCAGGCGTGATCCACAGTCAGTATTTAAAGCCAGATTCCAATCTATTTGTCCCACTTCAGCGCATGAAAACGTGGGATGATACTGCTTTTGAGCTAAAAATTGAGACGAAGAAGATGACATTTGCATGCTTTATTGTTTTGCACTTGATGTACATTTTTTGTATTCCAGTTACCTACAGTGATATGAAACCGGAACCCGAGTCCAGTTCGATGCTTTCTCTCAATTCCCAAAACGCAGAAATGGTGCCTTTGACTTACGAGAGTTCGCATGGGTGAGTTCGTGAAAAGCGTCCACGGATCTTTTCCCCATCGATGGAAAAAATGATGAATACGTCCTTACCTTTTGTTTTGTACGTCTTCTTCTCGTTTATTCGATTCCAGAAAAAGGACATGCTTGTCAGTGCTAGTGTCGAATAATCAAAACGAGGCCGGTCGAGAAGCGACGCCGTCAACGTCGGGCTCGGACGCGATCAAAGCGCTTTCCGTCCCGCTGCTCGACCTGATTTCTTCCGGGCATCCGGATCCTGTCAAACCGGCCAGGATCAAAGAACCGATGCCCAGGGCCACGGACAACCCGCGGGAATCCTCGCCCGTGCAAACGAACCCGCCGAATTCACCCACGTGCGGATCGGGCCCCGCGGCCACGACCAAGTCGCTACTTCAAACCCAGCAGCAGCACCAGGACCCCGTGTGCTGCGTCGCTAAAACGCCTGTAGCTGCTGGTGTTCACGCGAATGGCGTGAAAATATCCGAAAAAATTATGGTGAGGCCCCCTCTTTTTCTTCCTCCTGCTGGAAATGAATCTAAAATGCATTTAAGAACCAAAAATAAAACTCTTAATAAGTGGGAAGGGGGTTTGGTTGTGGAAATCTTGATTGAACCTTGTGAACGCTGAAAAGCGGCACTTGGAGTGTTCTGTTCATTCATTCATTCATTCAAAAAAAATTTTTATATGAACCTTGTGAACGCTGAAAAGCGGCAAATAAAGTGTTCTATTCATTCATTCAATCATTCAAATAAAACTCTGCAATCACCCCAGCTGCGGCCTGGGTGACTGACACCCTAATTTATAAGATGGTATATTTCTGATTAAAGTGAGTTCCAAATTTAATCAACACCCGAGAGGTCTTGTCCAAATCGATCTCAGAACACCAATGCCAGTTTCATTCATAGTTGGAAAACAGGAAAACTTTTCAAGGACAAAAGGTCAAAGATGTCCTTGTGAAGATAAGATTTATATTCATATGGAAATGTATGATCTCAGATGTCAGAAAAGAGTTTCCTTATTGGACGAGTTACTGTGAGATATTGGTTTGCTCCCTGGTTTCACAGGAATTTCCAAGGGTTGGTTCCTATGATCATAGGGATGCCAAACTCATCCCTGAAACCATCTCAAATAAAATTTGTGACATCTCTATTTGTCACAGGTTCTAGAAATTGTGAGTTGAATCTATAAGAAATACCAGCATATTTGATCAGAAATTTTAAGTTTATCGGGGCACTCCAATATCTGGAAATTTGAATCTGATCCCGCAGAGTTAACTGCAGTCAACACCTCCTCGCATAACTATTGCGGGTCTCATTACAGCAAAATATTGTTTTAATCTTCTAAAATGCATCTCAATTATCTTGCCACTGTAAATCGCTCTCCAGAATTCCCAAAACTAACTGTATTTTCTCGGGGATTATAGTATAAATGTGTGTTACTGATGTGCATAGATCAGGGCAATAGGTCGTGATGATTATTGCTGACGGGTTTTAGTATGAAATGTGTGTTCCTGTGCAAAGTCACATTTGGTGCAAATAATAGGTACGGTAGCTCTCATATGAGTTGGTACGATGCGGAAATAATGTGGAAAATATGTGTTTTTTTTTAGAAATTTTCATGCCAAGATTTTTCCTGATTTTTCCTGGATTATATCTTGATCACGTGAGGGTCATAAAAATAATCAAAAGCTAATGGCCCCAAAATTTTCCTAATTTGAAGGAAAATTTTATTCGACCATTTTTGTCGAATAAAGAAAAAGTTAAAAAGATCTTGAGTCAAGAAATTCTCTTCAACAATTGAAGATAGCTGCTCAACCTCAAATAAGGTGAAGGTACTTTTTGAAGACAATAGAGATGGTTTATAGCTGAAAATTTTGAATAACTCCAGTGATTTCTCGAAATATGTGGGTTTCGTAATTTTAATTCGGATATTCGATGCAAATGCGCAGCGGAAAAGATCATTTGTTTTCAGATCAGCCATTTTATTTGTATCGTTCGAATCTCAGGGCATATTTTCTATCATATAGTCTCAGAACTTTCGTTTTCGCCCTCGTAAAAATTCTACGTAACTAAACCTGGGCATGAAGAAGCTCATCGCATATTATAAGACGGATCCCTGCCCTGTTTTCCCATCACGGGTATTTCAACTCTTCCCCTCATCCTTGGCACCTCCTCCTGAGGCATCGCGTTCACCCAAGTCTACGCGGTTCGATGCCTCTGGTTCATAGTATGTGGCCTGATCACATCACTGGCCATATACTGAAGGTCGTGATGATTATTGCTGACGCCGTAAATGAGCTTCCCTAGCGTATATTATTAATCCGAGTTATGAGTATAAGCCCGGAAGCTGGCTGAGATTTCCCAGCGACGAGAAATGAAGCCTCCACCACTTGGCGAACTTGGGGGGGCATCAACGGTTTTCCATCTTAGAGCCTTACTCCCGAGAATTGCATTGATATTTCATAGAAGCATTGTCTTGGGAGATCTGGAAATTGTGCGCATTTATCAGCCGATATATGACACGGCGTAGACGTACGAGTGCTTATTCACTGCTGCGGAAGAAATATGATCCTGACATACGTTTCGTATATAGTAAGTACCAGGGAAATGCCAAGACCCTTGAACCCTGCATATCGTGATTTACCTTGCTAGCTACAATGTCTGAGCATTTATTAAAAAAGGAAAAAATTGTATATACAGCTGTATACAGCACATGGATATCTCGGAAATTATAAATCATCATCTTTCAATGGGTCAACAATTTTATTTTAGCTGCTTATATAGATACTAGATTTCTATCCTCGGAATTGTGCTTTTTTTGTAGTCGCTCGTGACTATAGGACATCCAAGAAGATCTTGGAAGAAAGAACTCGAGACAACGACTGCAAAATCAAAAAAATATAATGAAATTTTCGTTTTCCTTGCGTATAAAGAAGCGCTAAGCAAATTTTTGTTTCCTATAGCTATATGGATGATGCATTCAGCAGCACACAGTCGCTCAGGGGGGAAATTGAATTAAATTCAAGAGTAATTATTATAACACAGGCGTCATTGTTTGGAAGAAATTACAGCTTTTCATTTTTATACTTATTATCCACTGTGCAGAAAAGGGAACATTGTTAAATAAAACAGCGGAATAGGAAATCAAATTAGTTCGCGAGGTGTTTTTCTACTTTTTTTCTGTGTTGGGTTTTGCTCATCCATCAACAGACATGTTCTGGCCAGTGAGGGAATTTTCTACACAGGGTGCACCATGAAAATTCCAAATTGTGATCAGCGAAAAAAAATGTAAAAGCATCATGATCAACTTCATTTAGTTCACCTAGGGCGCGCGGATGTGAGACAGGAAAGATAATTTCTGTCGCCACTCATAGTTTTCGTTTTTCTCTAAAATCTTGTAACACAAATTGTAGAAAATTGGAAAAAATGCATCAGAAGAGCTTGAAGTTTACAATAAAGTATATCGTTCAAAACTACAACTTTGCTACGTATCTCGCTGCTTCAGAATTAATTTGTGATACTTTATGCTTCTTATTTGAACACATTTTGTAGAAATCCCTTCAACCCACGTAAGAAAGCATGCTTCAATAACATTATCTTCAGTTTTTTTTTCCTTCGAGTTTCCTTCATTCATAGAAAAATGAAAAATGAACCATGTACAGTGTACTGTAACCGTATTTTTTTGTTTTTCAAAGAAATCTCATGAAATTCACCTCCAGTTTCTTTCTGAAAGGGTACCTTTATATTATTATTCAGCGTGCACAGATGGATTTTTTATGAACTTGTTCTTCAAGATATTTTTCAGTCCACCCTGTGTGCGAATTCCTGCTCTCTTTTTTTTATAATCCTTTGCTGATGAATTCGCAGCTGCAGCGGGCCCAAACCGCAGACGGGATCCTGCCTCCATCACGCAGGAAAAAACGGAGCACCCGCAACAAACTCAAAGGTTTATCCTTCATGGCACCTTCCTCGTCCTCAGTAGCACTGAACCAGAGCATCGAGCTGGAAGACATCATCGTCGACGACGGGTCCGTCGAGTTCCTTGCCTCCGGCAACAACAACAACAACATGGCGTCGACGCAGTCCCTGGACACGCCGCGTGTGCAGCACAGCGAAAGCGACAGCGAGTCCCTGCAGACCGGTGGTGGAGGCAGCGGCGACATCTCTCGGCTGTGCCAAGAACGGGTGGCAGTCGAGTTGCATCACTATCACACGTCGTCAGTGTCGTCGCCGGACGAGAGCGACACTAGTTCGTCGGTGAGCCGCACGGATTCCTTGGCGAGTCAGCCGGACTCCAATGTGAGTTACGGCAACTTGACGGACGACGAGGACGCCGCGATAGCCGCCACCGCCGCCGCCACAGAGGATGATGATGACGACGACGACCATCTAGGACTCGAGGAAAGGAAGCTGGCTGGCAAAGTTTGCGGGACTGGACCACAGATGTCGTCGGAAGCGGAGAGGCATCGGTGGCGAGGGTCCGCTGCCACCGTCGATGACGATGGACATTCCGCCAGCTCATTCAGTCGTGCCGACAGCTTGTTGGGTGCCGATGAGACTCGATCCGTCGGTGCGTCATTCTTTCTGAATTAATCTCGAGGAATTGCACATTGGGAAACGCATTCGAATATCTGCCCAAATTAAGGTTGTTGTCTTAAATTTGGCTGTGCAGTGAAAACTGCAAGAAAGGGTTGAGATTTCGACTTTTTGAATTCTACAGTACTTTAATTGCCTTAATTTTTTCTTCAAAATGTTCTCAAAAGTCCTGCCAGTTACCAAAAGCTGTTATCAAAGACGGATAAAATTTAAAGAAATTAATTAATAGAAAAGTGCATCCCCCGAAAAAAAATGATGAAGACGTTGCATAAAAAATTATTTCATGAAATTACAGTTGCAGATTTTTTAACCTTACAAAACGACCTTAATCTACATCAAGATCTGAGTCTTCTTTCGCATACTTCTGGGGCCTTAACGTATTTAGTAGCCAAGCAGTTCGTTAAGCCCCAGCTTTATTCTTTTTGTAAAATAAGTGACAGTGCGCCAGCAAATGGTTGTGGCGGATTACTGCTGAAAATTCATTTTACACATGCAATGAGCAAAACATAAAATAGGTACGAGAGAAAATGCTTGACGCTATGGAATCACTGTATTTCAGTTGCGGCGCATACTTAGATGTTATACAGACATTTAAAAATACTGCCTTTTTTGAATGCCATTATTATGATGGCATCGAGAACATTTTTCTGAACACAAAGTATAGCACTGTCACTTTTGTGTTCATGCTGTGGGTGATGTTTTTACGCAGGTAATTCGCACTTTCTCACATGAAATGATCTTAAAAAATCGAGGCTCAACTTGTGTTTAATGGATACCTTTATTCGTTTTAAAAGTTTCGTATCACTTTCAAATCACAAAATCTTTTGAAGAAAACACAATCCTGGATTATTAAAATTTAAACGAATTTTTGGAGTTCATTTTTTCTTCATTATTCGCGCAGTTGTTGAATCCCTGAGGTTATTCTGACGGTTGTCGAGTTACGTTGGTAACCAGAAATAATTAAAAATTATCAACCTCCTTGAAGTTCGGGTATAAAAAAAGAAATCTTATTTATTTCGTTTGTCAGTGGAAATAACACCCAAGTCGAAGAAGACCAAAGGCGGATGGCGAGACCACCCCCCGCTGAAAGAAGCCGCGTCCCTGTCCCACGTCACGACCCTCGGGCCCGACCCCTGGCCCCGCCTCGGGGGCGGCCTCGTCAGCACCCATTCCAACCACCCGCATCTGGCTGTAACCTACAGCGGCGTCCCGAAGCCGCCATCATCCTCATCAGGCACCAACGGCGGAGGCGCCGCGTCGAGTACCACCAATAACTCTCATCACCGGCGACGCGGCACCAGCGGTGGAGCCGCGGTGTTTGCGTACCAATACCCGTACCCGTTCCCGTACCACAGGAGTCTGGTCCTGCGAGGCCGGAGTTCTGCACAGCACAAAAACAAGCCCATGACAGCGAGTGGCAACGTACTGGCTGCTGCTGAGGTTGACGACAGTGCCATGGTGCCGATCTTCCACCAGCTGCTGAGTCGACAGCGTGGGCTCAGCTCCACGTCATCGTCGGCCATCAGCCTCGACCAGGGGAAATTCTCGGTCGCTTCCTGTCCCAACATCACCATCAAATGTGATATCGTCGAGTACTTATGATCTCAAATATGCTGGGTATTTCAAACGCTTTTCTTCTAACAGATCCACAAGGTGAATAAAGCACGTTCAAAAAAAAGGGAGACGGGAGAAAAAATTAATTCTCAAGTACCTTCTGCCGGTTGCCATTCTCTGCGTCTATTCTTTCACACAAACAAAAAGTCCTTTGTGGCAAAAGCTGAATTGACAAAAGGTGCTTCATTATTCTGACTTTACCTTTCCGGAACGAAAATTCTGATTTATTTAGATTTTGTATCTTATTGTGAATGATTAATCGATGAACAGCAGCAAAACGGTTTTACATGTTGAAATTTTTAATGACGCTCCAGGCAGAAAAACAATCACGATAATGCTAAATTATAAACTTGTGTTGAGAGGGGTTTCGAATTTTGTCGACAAAATGCACCACCAAGAGCCTCTCAAAAGTTCTGCGAGTTACCATCCTGTTACCAAAGACGGAGAATATTTAAAGTAGTTAATGATTAGAAAAGTGCATCACCTGAAAAAAAAAATTAAATTTTTGCAGCCAAAATTTGTTCACGAAATTTCAACTCTGATCATAGTAGAGCATGACGACAAATATTTCCATGGTTTTTCACATCAGAGTGGGTCCTTCAATTTGATCAGATTTTTTTTCAACGTTGCTTGGCTACTTACAGAACATTTGATGCTTTGGCAGCATTTAGAGATAAAATATTCCATGTGTTAGTTTTCATTTTCTGCTACGCTTCAACATAGAATCCCTCACACCACTGTTTCAATAACTAACTTTTCGCTAATATAGTGAAGAGCAAAGCACTGTTTTCAAACGGGGGTTTTCGATAATTGTCCATGCTTTTTGCTACCGCCAACTTCAATGGGATTTTTAATGCTGTAATTGAAAATTATATGTTTTAAATGGACCGTATACTTGCAAGACTTTTGAGAAAGGCCTCATATCTATTCGAAAGTGAATTGCGAATATGTGTAGCAAGTAAAAGTCTTCGACAAAAAAATACTATATATATCAGGGTAGACGTCCCAAAAATATCATCAAGCTTTAAAAACCGAAATTTGAAAGTATTTTTGAAAAAAAAAACTTCTAATCCGAGCGCTACAGATTATGATGGATTCGTTCTGGTCGATCATTCAAAAATGTTCAAGCGAATACTTTTTATTCCTTTTTGGACAAAATTTCAAAAGTAATTTTATGCGCGGTTTTAAACGTGTTTCTGGTTCAACATACAGTACTAACAATGCTCCTGCTGAGAAACGAAATTTGATTTTTAAGAAAGGTTCTGGGCTTTCTGTATCAAACCTTCAACTATGCTCCACTTCTTTCGAATCAATATGAAGAAAAATTTAAATCAAAAAGCCACTCGGTTATCCGGCGTCTGTGTGCGTTTGGTAATCATTGCTTCGTGCACGAGGAAATAAGATTTTTTTTTTCTCCTTTTTTTATGAGCAAGTGTTTAAATGTCACGGGAAATTTTGCGGTAGCGGAATTTAGACGAGCATCTAACTTGAGCACGAACACCACTCGGTCAGAGTGAGATCGTGGACATGGCAGCTGACATTGTGATGTGCCCATTGAAGTGGACGCGTCAAGTCCGCGGAACGTGGGCTTCCGAATACTAATGCGTATATCCTTCGTACACAAAGAGGAAAAAACAAAACAAGTGGTACATGATGGTTCACGTACTAATGAACACGCTAAATTTGAATATTTTGNGTTTCCGAAAGCCAAAAGTCTCCGCTTTTCAAAAGCCCCAAGACACGAATGTCGTAGAACACTGAAACAGATTCCGGGTTTTCCGAATCGTCTCTGAACGCACCCACTGCCCTGTAATGCGGAAACTCGGCGAGCAAAAACTGGAGTTGCTCTTTCGTCACCTCCTGTGTGCCAATCACGTTAGGCTCGTATTTACGGAGCATTTTCACAACGGCCATTTTCCTCTGCTCCCAGCTATCTGATCCATTTGTCAACTTTGCTGCCAGAATATTGAATGTCATCACAGTAAATTTCGCAGGCGTCCCTCTTGGCCCAGGATTTGCAGATAACAGAAACAGCGAGATTACCACAGCAGACGGAGTCAAGAACACTACAGGACCAATTATTCGCTGGAGTTTCCGCCTCTGCAATCAATTGAACCTGCTACAGGACATGTTCCATTTCCTCACAGTTTGATCAATAAAAAAAATCGCAAATATAAGAGTAGAAATCTCATCCGAAAATTGAATCAGGTAAAAGTGTAACATGATACCGTTCAACCTCAATACCATAACTAAGACCTCCCTTCAAGTTAAATGCCTGCACTTGTCAATTTTGTGGATCCGTGTCCGAATTCCATCAGAAACAAAGCATTAAAAAGTGTTCAATTTCTTGTATCACAAGCCAGTCAAGGGCAGAAGTGCTGCACCATATAGGATAAGTAAAGGATTGATTGGGCTGTGAATAAACCTTGGCCAAATTCAGCATCCTCTCAACTCATTAAAAACAATTCAAAGCATACAAAATCTTCAATTACAATGTCCTGCAATATTCTTCTTTCTTTCCCAGCAGCTCTAATGCAAATGTTTGTGTTCCAACAACTTGAAACCTCTCTGACTCGAAATTTTTATTTTCCCTCGAGAATAAGTTCAACTTGAAGACGAGGTTCAACTGTTTTCTGTGTTAATTTTTGAGATGATGGTGACGGAATTTTTATCTCGCAACAATAACTTACCAGAATTCGACATGGTGATCTTTGGCAAAGATAATTGATCCTTTCAATGCCCATATCCGCGAAAACAATTTTTCACTGTATAAATCTGGTATTCTGATTTTTCCACGTTTGACGCAGGAGAACACTGCGTTGTGAAGAGTTTCATCTGCTGATTCTTCAATCACGCAAAGTTGATCTAATCAGGATGTTCCAGAATACATTTTGATACAGACTTTCGCGATATAGTGAGGATGTCCTCATTAGGGGTGCAAGTAATCTCAAAGACCTTTTTTGAAAAGAGGGCAAATGTCGAATTTTGCATCAGAGATGGCTACATAAATTTTATATCATATATGCTATTGTATTACTGTACTCTCTGAAGAAATACAGTATGCTGACAATGTTGTGCATTTTAAATATTATATAAAGTGTTTTCAGAAGTGAACGCGGTCTTGAATATTTTCATAGCATTTGGAGAACCCAGGAAGCGAAATTATTATTGATATTATTATTTTGGGTTTTTCAGAAATTAAAAAAAAACTCCAGCAAATCACATGGGTTAAACAAATGGAAATTTGTTCTGCAATGGCTAATTTTAGCGCCATTTCACAGTGTGTTGAATGGTTTCTCAAATCCATGTACGGGAAACGTGCATTTTCATCGGCTGACAACTTTGTCGCGTACAAAATATTCTAGAAGACAACTTTTTAGTGCTTTCGCGATTGATTCTTTATTAAAAATTCCACTTTCTCAAACTCTATGAAATATTGTTTATTTCATTCCAAATATTTGAAAACTTTGAAAAAACTCCGCAGAGACGTGTACGAAAAACCTTTTTCGGGATTAATTTCATCTCCATACGTACTAATCATATTCTTATTTTGCGCGTGCGTTACTTGCAATTTCGGGAAAAATATCACAAAAGCTCTTCTTTGAGGAAGATTTTTCCGTTCTTTTCTTGTAATTGAAACAACCATACATCATTGAAAGATGAAATGCATCTTCATCCAAACACTTATTTAGAATCGGTTAATCCTGGAATACATTTTGAAAATTTCTGTGAGCCCTATTTATATGACTCCAATTTCAAAAGTGATTTTATGTGCGGTTTTAAACGTTTTTGTGGTTCAACTTACAGTACTAACAATGCTGCTGCTGAGAAACGCAACTTGATTTTTAAGAAAGGTTCTGGGCTTTCTGCATCAAATCTTCAACTATGCTCCACTTCTTTCGAATCAATATGAAGAAAAATTTAAATCAAAAAGCCAATCGGTTATCCGGCGTCTGTGTGCGTTTGGTAATCATTGCTTCGTGCACGAGGAAATAAGATTTTTTTCTTCAACTATGCTCCACTTCTTTCGAATCAATATGAAGAAAAATTTAAATCAAAAAGCCACTCGGTTATCCGGCGTCTGTGTGCGTTTGGTAATCATTGCTTCGTGCACGAGGAAATAAGATTTTTTTTTTCTCCTTTTTTTATGAGCAAGTGTTTAAATGTCACGGGAAATTTTGCGGTAGCGGAATTTAGACGAGCATCTAACTTGAGCACGAACACCACTCGGTCAGAGTGAGATCGTGGACATGGCAGCTGACATTGTGATGTGCCCATTGAAGTGGACGCGTCAAGTCCGCGGAACGTGGGCTTCCGAATACTAATGCGTATATCCTTCGTACACAAAGAGGAAAAAACAAAACAAGTGGTACATGATGGTTCACGTACTAATGAACACGCTAAATTTGAATATTTTGGAGAGTTATGAATGCATCAGAATGAAATTTGTGTCAGAACTCAGAAGTACTGTACGTGAGAAATGGGAGAGACGAAACAAATTCTAGTACTGTATTTCATCAAATTATGTTGGGCAGAGATTAAATTGACAAAATCCAATGGAGGTTTATTTCTCCTTTCATAAACTCCTAATTTGATTGAATAGTAGTCATCAGTTCTTCAAATAACCTTCATGGCATGAGGAGCAATCTCTGTATTCAATTGTTTTAAGTCTAAACATACCTATATTTTACATATTTGTTTGTACTTGCGTACTAATTCATTTTTATTCACTTGAGGTGCATTTCTTGTGAATTTTTTGTCATTTCTATGCCATCAAATTACCAAATTTACTCTAGTACCACATGCCCCTTTTTGTCAAATTTAAGAGGAAAGAACTGGGTGCTTGTCATACATGGGTATACATTTTTCAAACAATTTTGGTTTGAATTATACAGTATTTAATTTCAATGGGACATGTTTAATTCATTTATACTAGAAAAAATGTATTGAAATTAAAATAATTAAAAATTAGTTGAATCCATGCTGATCAATTTATGTCTAAATTCAAATTTGGGTTATACAGTATTTAATTTCAATGGGACATGTTTTATCCATTTATACTAGAAAAAATGTATTGAAATTGAAATAATTAAAAATTAGTTGAATCCATGCTGATCAATTTATGTCTAAATTCAAATTTGGGTGGTCTTACTTATACAAATATTGTACTGTAATTTGAAAAACACTGAAGATTGGATGTGTGTCTTACTTGGGGATAAGATTTTTTAACAAACTTAGATTGAAAAGCCATTGTGTGCATCTTACTCAAGGGCATATGGTACTCAAATAAATGTGGTACACCATACATCATCCTGAAAAACTATGAACATGGAATTCAAGCTGCAAAGTGTCTCCTGGAACATACTTTATATTCATGGTGGTAAACCAGCTGATTGCCCATGATAAATTTCTTCCATTTTGTCTTCATCATTGGTTCTTTTTTGTTTCAGTTCTTTTATGTGCCCAAAATCAACCTTCTTGGTGCTTGACGAGAATAAAGTTCTTAAATTCATTTTTTCTACCTGAGATGTTTCTGATGTAGGAGCAAATTATTGCCACCCTCATACCAATGTTTGTTACCTGTCATAATGTGCAAGATGACAAGAGTGGTGCCTGAGGAGAATAAAGTTCTTAAATTCATTTTTTCTACCTGAGATGTTTCTGATGTAGGAGCAAATTATTGCCACCCTCATACCAATGTTTGTTACCTGTCATAATGTGCAAGATGACAAGAGCAAAAGTTTTTCAACATCCTCTGGAAAATACTTGAATTTGGAGTGAATAAAAGGTGAAAAAATCCTTTATTATTTCCAAAGCATCAACCACACATTATACTGTTGAAAGTAATTTGTTGGAATTGTTTCCTTCTTTCTTACTGCCCCACATTATCTCATCTCGTTTTCAGGATTTTGCATCATTAACTCACTGGAATATATTTTCAATTTTTGGGTCAATTAGAACGTGAATCAACAAGTAGAAAAAATACCAAAAAAGAAAAGAAAAAGTCTCAAATGTAACCTCTATACCCAGACGAGAAAAAAACTACTTTGTACCCAATTTTTTTTCTTCTTCTTTCAAATGCAGCTTTTCCTGACCATGGAGGAGCTGTTGGAAGGAATGTCGCGTTCTTTATTCGACGTGTTCGCTTGTTTCTTAGACAACAACAAAAAGTGTGTGGTTTTGATCGATTCATTGACTGTTTGGACTCGTTTACTTGATGTGCATGAAGAGAAGGCAGCCAGTGTTTTTCTTTTATCTGTTTAATGCTTAAACAAATTCAATTTGAAAATGGGATGAAGAAAATGGAGATTTTTATTGGATTTTCCATGCGTACATTTTATCAACGGTCTTTCAAGAGTTCCCATCATCAAGTTTCATGAAATTTTCATTAAATTACGAAAATGTTTACAACGCTCTCATGAAATTTGCTTAACCTGGGTGTTCTGATGTGGAAGCCCTTCTGGGAATTTTGTGAATTCCTTTGTTTTTCCTATGAATGAATTTATGAATAGCATATTGAAAAACATATCATTTCCTCCATAATTCGAAAATGGAAATGCTCAATTGAGCGTGTCACCGAAATATTTTGGCGGTGTGCTCAGCACGGACGCAGAAAAGAATCTAGTCTGTACTGCATCAAATCCGAATTTTACTCCAAAAGAAAGTTTTACCTTCTCCAAAATTTTTCAAAGAATCCATCACTGCAGAAGTGCGAACAGATGTTGTTACCTCACGCAGCACTGATGCATAAAAATCAACGATGATATCCAATATACTGACAACAATATTATATTGTGCCTCTCTGTCGCAAAGCTCGAGCAAAAGACATTTGAAAATGTGAATGACAATAATTGCATTTTACTGCCTGTTTTAAAATTTGAGGATTTTTCTGAATGTACGAGCGGCATCAGTTACATGTCGAGATTGCTCGAAGCTAGCGGCATCTAGTGAACAAGGCACAAATCCTCAATTGAGATGTTCTAACTCAATTGCACAACGTGCCGCTCGCTCGCTCACAAGAAATAATTTGTTCTTTCGGGTACATCCTTCTTTTCATCTGATTCTGAATTTTGCTGATCCTCGAATGACGTGTTCGCTTGTTTCTTAGACAACAACAAAAAGTGTGTGGTTTTGATCGATTCATTGACTGTTTGGACTCGTTTACTTGATGTGCATGAAGAGAAGGCAGCCAGTGTTTTTCTTTTATCTGTTTTATGCTTAAACAAATTCAATTTGAAAATGGGATGAAGAAAATGGAGATTTTTATTGGATTTTCCATGCGTACATTTTATGAAAGGTCTTTCAAGAGGTCCCATCATCAAGTTTCATGAAATATGCATTAAATTCCGAAAATTTTTACAATGCTCTGGTAAAATGGGTTTAACCAGGGAGTTCAGATGTGGAAGCCCTTCTGGGAATTTTGTGAATTCCTTTGTTTTTCCTATGAATGAATTTATGAATAGCATATTGAAACACATCTCATTTCCTCCATAATTCAAAAATGGAAATGCTCAGTTGAGCGTGTCACCGAAATATTTTGGCATCATCCTCAGCACGGACGCAGAAAAGAATCTAGTCTATACTGCATCAAATCAGAATTTTACGGCAAAAGAAAATTTGACCTTCTCCAAAATGTTTCAAAGAATCCATCACTGCAAAAGTGCGAACAGATGTTGTTACCTCACGCGCTGATGCATAAAAATCAACGATGATTTCCAATATATTCACAACAATATTATATTGTGCCTCTCTGTCGCAAAGCTCCAGCAAAAGACATTTGGACATGTGAATGACAATAATTGCATTTTACTGCCTGCTAAAATTTGAGGATTTTTCCGAGTGTACGAGCGGTATCGGTTGCGTGTTGAGTTAGCCCAATGCTAGCGGCATCTAGTGAACAAGCTACAAATCCTCAATTGAGATGTTCTAACTCAATTGCACAACGTGCCGCTCGCTCGCTCACAAGAAATAATTTGTTCTTTCGGGTACATCCTTCTTTTCATCTGATTCTGAATTTTGCTGATCCTCGAAATGAAATTCAGCTAATACGGGATAATGGTCTGATGGATACACATCGCCTTCTTTCTCCACGATAATAGTAAAAGACTTCGGACGCCAATTATTCCCATAGACTGATCGATACAAAATGTAATCAATGTGACCGCTGCCGTCATTTCCGGAATCCCTGGAACCCAGAAATCCGTGGAACGTTTCGTCGACTTGGTTGAATTTTTTCGTGGCAGTTTTCCACGCATCTTCTAGCTGGAGACAAGTGCTGGAATGACGATGATTACTCAGCACACCTGAACCCGTCAGAATCTGCCAGGGTAATTCTTTTCTGACTGAGTTGAGGTCGCCGGTGAAATACATATTTGTGGCAGTAGAAGCCTCGGAACTGAATATTTGTTCCTGCATGCAACGAGCAATAAGAGAGGCGCCTTCGATCTGCGCCTGGCGGCTCACGTGATCCAAGTGCGTGTTGAATAGGCAGAACTCTTCACCGGAAACTAGATGTCGCAGCTTGACCCAAGTGCACATCCGAGGCAGGGAAGAGTCCCAAGACTTGCTTCCTGCATTTACAGGGAAAAGCGCAGATAAAATGACGATTGATATTCGTGCTAATACAGCAGTAACAGTTTTTAATAAAATCTATCAATCCGAAATACTGAGGATGCCGGGTTAATTGGTTCTCCTAATTATTTTTAATGAGTTATTTCAGAACAGCAGGAGCATCAGACACATAATCATGTGCCATTTTTTCACCTTCAATCAATAAAAAAAACTTTTTGCAAAATTTTCTTCGTCGTCATTAATTTAGTGCCCAGCAAAAGTTTGACAAACGTGCCTCATATGCTCAAATTTGCAGTCCATAAGAATTGCTATTCGCCAGAAAATAATTACTGCTGCTTTAACCTTGTGAAGTCGAGTCTCGGAAGTTAATATTGATGAAAACCTAGCATTGAAATACGAGTTGACCTTTCTTCCGCTCTCATATTTTATTCTCTTGCAAAAATTCAATGGCAACATTGCAGTGGAGAACTCTGGCTGTAACTGGAAAGTTTTCACTGATCATCATGCAGTAAATTGAAAAACATTTTTAAAAATCCGAAAAAAAATTTTGATAAGCTATGTCATGATCTTTTTTTCAATTACACCTACTCAAAATATATCCAAGGTCCATCCAACTGGGACAAACCTTCGGATATATGCTGCTGATGCCAAAATAAATCAGCGTAAATTATACAGTCTTTTGGTAACTCTCACCTGGTATTTCAGGCGTTTCCGAAAGCCAAAAGTCCTCGTGTCCATCCAACTGGGACAAACCTTCGGATATATGCTGCTGATGCCAAAATAAATCAGCGTAAATTATACAGTCTTTTGGTAACTCTCACCTGGTATTTCAGGCGTTTCCGAAAGCCAAAAGTCCTCCTGTTTCACAAGCTCCAGCAATTTTTGATAAAAAAAACACCGCAACAGATTCAGCGTTTTCGGAATCGTCTCTGAACTCACCCACTGTCCAATAGTGCGGCAATTCGGCGCGCAAAAACTGGAGCTGCTTGTACGGTTTTATTTGAGAAGAGAAATAAATTAGAGCAAGCCCTACACCTTGCAAGTACTGTTTAGAATAATTTAAGTTGACAAGATTTTAGTTTGGTACTTATAAGTCAGGAATTAAAAGATAATTCTTTGAAGACAAGTAAGATATGAAGAAAATAAATTCAACACAACAATTGGTCGGTGCGCGAACCAACCAGGGATTCTCTCCCAAAAAGCGCAAGCCTTTGTTCAAATAATTCAACAGAAAGTAGATAAGCAAGACACAAATATGCACAACAGTTTCCTGCAGTAAAAAATATTCACAACAGTTTTTCACAGAGTTTTTGGGTTTTTCCGCAAAGTACGAGATTCACGATGCAACGAAATCGCTTTGACGACAAAATTTGGACTGTGTCGCCAGCACCTTCTTTTCCCGCAAAAAATGCAAGAGTGCTCCAGAACTGGACTCAGGTGATTTTGGCACACAGTACAAACACACAAAAGCACTAAAAACAATTAGGTTTTCCCAAAAGTTTGATGAGGTTTTCTTGTTCACAACAAAATTTTGATAGGTCTCCAATCTTTGGTTATAATTTTTGTTCCAGAGATGGAAAAAAGAGCTTTATTCACAATTATTCATTTCAAGAAATTGATTTTAAGAGGGATTTCAAAAGAAGATTATGACAAGTGTTCCAGAGTTGGAAAGACTTATGTTCACATCACTCAGAAAAAGGAGGGTATAGAATTTCGTAATGTCTGTAAAGGTTACAATTTCTGTACAAGTCCACAAAGATTNAAGTGCGAACAGATGTTGTTACCTCACGCACTGATGCATAAAAATCAACGATGATATCCAATATATTCACAACAATATTATATTGTGCCTCTCTGTCGCAAAGCTCCAGCAAAAGACATTTGGACATGTGAATGACAATAATTGCATTTTACTGCCTGCTAAAATTTGAGGATTTTTCCGAGTGTACGAGCGGCATCGGTTGCGTGTTGAGTTAGCCCAATGCTAGCGGCATCTAGTGAACAAGCTACAAATCCTCAATTGAGATGTTCTAACTCAATTGCACAACGTGCCGCTCGCTCGCTCACAAGAAATAATTTGTTCTTTCGGGTACATCCTTCTTTTCATCTGATTCTGAATTTTGCTGATCCTCGAAATGAAATTCAGCTAATACGGGATAATGGTCTGATGGATACACATCGCCTTCTTTCTCCACGATAATAGTAAAAGACTTCGGACGCCAATTATTCCCATGGACTGATCGATACAAAATGTAATCGATGTGACCGCTGCCGTCATTTCCGGAATCCCTGGAACCCAGAAATCCGTGGAACGTTTCGTCGACTTGGTTGAATTTTTTCGTGGCAGTTTTCCACGCATCTTCTAGCTGGAGACAAGTGCTGGAATGACGATGATTACTCAGCACACCTGAACCCGTCAGAATCTGCCAGGGTAATTCTTTTCTGACTGAGTTGAGGTCGCCGGTGAAATACATATTTGTGGCAGAAGAAGCCTCGGAACTGAATATTTGTTCCTGCATGCGACGAGCAATAAGAGAGGCGCCTTTGATCTGCGCCTGGCGGCTCACGTGATCCAAGTGCGTGTTGAATAGGCTGAACTCTTCACCGGAAACTAGATGTCGCAGCTTGACCCAAGTGCACATCCGAGGCAGGGAAGAGTCCCAAGACTTGCTTCCTGCATTTACAGGGAAAAAGCGCAGGTAAAATTACGAATTATATTCGTACTTATACAGTAAAAGTTTTTAATTGAATGAATCAATCCGAAATACTGAGGATGCCGGGTTAATTGGTTCCCCTAATTATTTGTTAATGAGTTATTTCAGTACAAAAGGATCATCAGACACATAATCATGTGCCATTTTTTCACCTTTAATCAATAAAAAAAAATTTTCGCCCAATTTTCTTCGTCGTCATTGATTCAGTGCCCAGCAAAAGTTTGACAAACGTACCTCATACTCTCAAATTTGCAGTCCATAAAAATTGCTATTCGCCAGAAAATAATTACTGCTTTAGCCTTGTTAAGTCGAGTCTTGGAAGTTAATATTGATGAAAACCTAGGATTGAAATACGAGTTGACCTTTCTTCCGCTCTCATATTTTATTCTCTTGCAAAAATGCAATGGCAACATTGCAGTGGAGAACTCCGGCTGTAACTGGAAAGTTTTCACTGATCATCATGCAGTAAATTGAAAAACATTTTTAAAAATCCGAAAAAAAATTTTGATAAGCTATGTCATGATCTTTTTTTCAATTACACCTACTCAAAATATATCCAAGGTCCATCCAACTGGGACAAACCTTCGGATATATGCTGCTGATGCCAAAATAAATCAGCGTAAATTATACAGTCTTTTGGTAACTCTCACCTGGTATTTCAGGCGTTTCCGAAAGCCAAAAGTCCTCGTGCTTCACAAGCTCCAGCAATTTTCGATCGAAGAACACAGCAACAGATTCAGCGTTTTCGGAATCGTCTCTGAACTCACCCACTGCCCGATAGTGCGGCAATTCGGCGCGCAAAAACTGGAGCTGCTCTCGTGTGGCCTCCTGTGTGCCAATCACGTTCGGTTCGTATTTTCGAAGCATTTTCACGACCAGATTTTTCCTCTGTTCCCAGTCATTCAACCCGTCTTCTAAATACGATGCCCGCAAGTTGAACGTCATAATCTTGACATTGGCATGCATTTTGGAAAATTGCGAAGTCAGAAGCTTCAGGTTAGTCCCCAAGAGCAATAAAATGCCAAATCCAGAAACGATTTCACGCGGAAGCTGTTGCCATTGTAATCTGATGAACCTGTTGCAAGATATCCGTTGGTTTCCGAAGACACCGAATAGTAAAATTGTGAAACAAGCACTTCTTGTCCTAAAGCTCAAGCAAAGGAAAAGTAGAACACGAATAAATGTTTCTGGGAGGATTTTTATCGAAGGTTTTTCCTCTCAATGTTCCTTTACTGAGAGGCGACATTTCGAGAAATTAACTTCGCAGACTATTCTGAATCACGGTAAAACTGAATTCTCCGAGAATCTGGAATTTATCTCGCAAAAGTGCGTCTTTTTCTGTTTCAAGTGCTGTTTTTCCGACAACGGATAGCTTACTTATTCAGGATGTTTTCTAATTTTTAAGACAGCCGCTACCATAAGGATGTCCTATACTCAAAGTTGGACGTAGTAGATGATGAAGATCACAGATCAATATTTTAAAAGTTTAAAGCATTTGTTTTTTTCACATTTATTTTCCCCTGAAAAATTTGGACATCAACAAACCTGTTTCACTTTAGAACAAAAAATGAATATTTTCAAATTTCATAGCATTTTTGCATTTTATTACTTGTCAAAGTATTTAGAGTAAATTACTTTGATTTGATTTACTCAGGACTCTTCAACAAGTTGCCTGTTGGTTTTGTGCTATTTGTTTGAGGATTTTCTTAGAAGAGACATTGCATGGTACTTTGAATGGATAACCACCTTGTTTTGGATTATATGCTCAGGTGATTTTGTACTGCCCTTGTACAATGGTTCTAATACTCAAACAGGAAACATAATGAAAAAAACATGAGCACATATTTTCACATGGGAAAATTCTGCATATGCTAACTTTTGGAATTTAAAAAAAACCACTGAAAAGGTTTTTCCAATGTTTTTTTACATGCACACCAACATTGTTTCCTTTGTGGAGCTGAAATTTGAATGCCCTACCACAAAAATTTGGAAAGTTAAGAACATTGTTTTGAACAATAAACTGAAGAAAATTCACAAGTTTGTAAAACTAAAACTGCAATTTCTCGCAAAGTTAAAAACCAAATGCAAACTAAATTGGATCATAGGTGGAAAACACAATGGTACGTCAACACACAAGTTTTTGCTGATTTATGTCAATTTTTGAAGATTTAACAATTAATTTACAATACACCCATTCACACAAAATGAATCTCCTGGGCCTTTCTTTGGGAAGATGTCCCTTATTTGAGGGGCATCTGAACTCTGAGTGCAAGAAAGGGCAATTCTTGCTTGCCAACAGCTGGGAGCAGCTGGGGGAAGCAGACACTCAAGGTTTTGTCAAGGAGGGGGAGAAGCATGGCCAAAGTTCAATGATCTTTCACCCCCATAGTCAGGGAATTTATTTCCATTTGTTTTCCTGGGGAATGGAACAAACCCCGATACACAGTCTGACAATTACTTTCACTCCAAGATGTAGGTTTTTCCGCAGCCCAATTTTCATTGCTGATGCGGCAAAATCCCACAGCTCTCGTTTTGTTTATTTTCTTGTCAGTTTTCCTCCGAAAATCTCACATTGCCTCCACCATTTGCTGATTTTCTTTGCTGAAAGTAGCTCGGGCCTTTTTCAGGGACAGCTTTGCTAATACTGCAATGTATATCATTGTGAATATCTCGTATTTCTAAAACAAAATCAGGAGTTGGAAAAACATTTCATTTTTTATTTAAATTGCGAGTAAGAAAAGACAATGCTTTGTTTTTGGCATTCATTTTGAAATTATCCTTTCCGCAATTATTGCTAGATTGAAAAGATTCGTGACAGAAAACCAAGAAAATGTAATTTTTGTTGTATGTTCATTGATTTTGGTTAGTTGTAATAATGCATTGAATCTCTGTTGCATTTTTTGCAATGTATTTGTATTGCGAAATGCGAAAGGACACAACTTGCATCATCACGTCATTTCAGAAAGTTTTGAATTTGAAGAAAAAATTACCCTTCGGAATATATTTTTAGTTCTACGATCAGTTTTAAGTCACCTTCAGTGAAAATAATTAATCAAAACATGATAAATCCCATCTTTTCAAAATTTAAAATGCTTGCTGTTTGAGAATTGAGGTGAAGGAAGCAAATTTTCCAATGAAATGCCCTTTTTAATAGAAGTGTCTCCTCTATCGGACATGTTTTTAGCACGTCTTATCCTACTTAAAATCTTTGAAAATAAAATTAAATGAAGCGAAGCATCCAGATATTCATCTACGATAGAAATCCACTGCAGCTCATGGAAAATAATTGTATTTCTCACAGACAACATTTTTTTGCTCAAATTGCTAGTATGTGCACATTTTTAAAAATCTCGCATTTGTGTGCTTCAATGACATCATCAGTGGGACCTACGTGACAGCACAAACAACTAGCACTCAATTAATTTACAATTTTCACTCAAACAAATTGATTTCATCCTCAAGTGACGTCTTATTCTGAGAAATGGCTGCTGAAGATTCTGTATTCGTCTCAGATGTCGACGAATTTTTCGGCTCGTTGATGGAAAATTCGACAAGAACTGGATAATGGTCGGACGGATAGACATAGTTCTCGTCATCATGGTCCATGACGATCATGGCAAACTTTGTCCGCCAAACGTTCCCGTCATCTGCGGATCTGTACAGAACGTAGTCAATGTGATCACTGCCGTTATGACCCTGGTATGCGACGCTCATCGATTCGTGCAACGTATTATCTACGTCGTTTCTTTTCTCCTCAGCAGTCATCCAAGCATCTTTCATGTCAAGCTGGGTCACGGCCCGAGAACCCACTGCCTTCCCCATGAGAATATTCCAAGGTGTTTCGTATCGGACTGAGTTGAGGTCGCCGGTGAGAATTAGATTGGCGGTCTTGCCGCCTTCTGCCTGCATGCGTTTGGCGATGAGAGAGGCGCCTTTGATCTGCGCCTCGCGGCTCACGTAGTCCAAGTGCGTGTTGAACAGGTAGAACTCTTCGCGTGAGCCTAGATGTCGCAACTTGACCCAAGTGCACATCTGAGGCATGGCAGTACCTACACTTGTCAATTTTGTGGATCCGTGTCTGAATTCCATCAGAAACAAAACATTAAAAAGTGTTCAATTTTTTGGATCACAAGCCAGTGCCAGGCAGAAGTGCTGCACCATGTTGGATAAGTGATGGATTGATTGGGCAGTAAATAAACCTTGGCCAAATTCAGCATCCTCTCAACTCATTAAAAAACAATTCAAAGCGTAGAAAATCTTCAATTACAATTTCCTGCAATATTCTTCTTTCTTTCCCAGCACTAATGCAAATGCTTGTGTTCCAACAACTTGAAACCTCTGTGACTCGAAATTTTTATTTTCCCTTGACAACAAGTTCAACTTGAAGACGAGGTTCAACTGTTTTCTGTGTTAATTTTTGAGATGATGGTGACGGAATTGTTTTCTCGCAACAATAACTTACCAGAATTCGACATGGTGATCTTCGGCGAAGATAATTATTAATGCCCATATTGGCTAAAACGATTTTTCACTGTATAAATCTGGTATTCTGAATTTGCACGTTTGACGGAGGAGAATACTGCGTTGTGAAGAGTTTCATGTGCTGATTCTTCAATCATGCAAAGTTGATCTAATCAGGATGTTCTAGAA